>JAHIAM010002461.1:0-35612 GCA_021605205.1 Aegilops longissima | reverse complement strand
AACCCTTCTGATTGATCCATTTTGAACTTCTTCAAAATCTTATCAAGGTATGTGCTTTGTGAAGACCTATGAGGCGCCCTCGATCTATCTCTATAGATCTTGATGCCTAATATATAAGCAGCTTCTCCAAGGTCCTTCATTGAAAAACATTTATTCAAGTAGGCCTTAATGTTGTCCAAGAATTCTATATCATTTCCCATCAAAAGTATGTCATCTACATATAATATGAGAAATGCTACAGAGCTCCCACTCACTTTCTTGTAAACGCAGGCTTCTCCATAAGTCCAAGATAAACCCAAACGCTTTGATCATCTCATCAAAGCTTAATGTTCCAACTCCGAGATGCTTGCACCAGCCCATAAATGGATCGCTGGAGCTTGCATACTTTGTTAGCGTTTTAGGATCGATAAAACCTTCCGGCAGCATCATATACAGCTCTTCCTTAAGATAACCGCTAAGGAACGCTGTTTTGACGCCCATCTCGCCATATCTCATAATCATAGTATGCGCAATTGCTAACATGATTCGGACGGACTTAAGTTTCGCCACGGAGAGGAAGTCTCATCGTAGTCAATCCCTTGAACTTGCCGATAACCCTTAGCGACAAGTCGAGCTTTATAGATGGTGACATTACCATCCACGCCCGCCTTCTTCTTAAAGATCCATTTGTTTTCTATCGTCACGATCATCGGGCAAGTCACCAAAGTCCACACTTTGTTTTCATACATGGATTCTATCTCGACTTCATGGCTTCTAGCCATTTGTTGAATCGGGCCCGCCATCGCTTCTTCATAGTTCAAGGTTCACCGTTGTCTAACAACATGATTTCCAGACAGGTTGCCGCATCACTGTGCGGAACGTGTCCTAGTGGACTCTACGGGTTCAGAGCAACTTGATCCAAGTACTTTGATCATCATTATGAATTTCTCTTCGCCGGTGTAGGCATCACAGAACATTTTCCCGAGCTGCACTACTATCCTGCTCAAGAGGTAGTACTTCATCGAAGTTCTACTTTCCTCCCACTTACTTCTTTCGAGAGAAACTTTTTTCCGTAAAGGATCCGCTTCTGGCAACAAAGATCTTGCCTCGGATCTTAAGTAGAAGGTATACCCAATGGTTTCTTTAGGGTATCCTATGAAGACGCATTTTCCGACTTGGGTTCGAGCTTTTCAGTTGAAGTTTCTTGACATAAGCATCGCATCCCCAAACTTTTAGAAACGATACTTAGGTTTCTTCCCAAACCATAATTCATACGGTGTCGCCTCAACGGACTTAGACGGTGCCCTATTTAAAGTGAATGTAGCTGTCTCTAGAGCGATCCCCAAAATGATAGCGTAAATCGGTAAGAGACATCATAGACCGCACCATATCTAATAGAGTGCGACACGACGCTCGACACACCTGCTTACCGAGGTGTTCCAGCGGCGTAAGTTGTGAAACGATTCCACATTTTCTTAAGTGTACCAAATTCGTGACTTAAATATTCTCCTCCACGATCCGATCGAAGAATTTTATCTTTCGTCACGCTGATTCTCTACTTCATTCTGAAATTCCTTGAACTTTTCAAAGGTCTCAGACTTGTGTTTCATCAAGTAGACATACCCATATCTACTCAAGTCATCTGTGAGAGTGAGAACATAACGATATCCTCCATGAGCCTCAACGCCATTGGATCGCATACATCGGTATGTATGATTTCCAACAAGTTGGTTGCTCGCCCATTGATCCAGAGAATGGAGTCTTGGTCATCTTGCCCATGAGGCATGGTTCGCATGTGTCAAATGATTCATAATCAAGAGACTCCAAAAGTCCATCAAGATGGAGCTTCTTCATGCTTGACACCAATGTGACTAAGGCAAGTACACAAGTATGTGGGACTGTCGTTATCAACTTTAAATCTTTTGGTATTCACGCTTATGAACATGTGTAATACTACGCCGAGATTCATTAAGAATAAACCATCGACCATCTGAGCATGACCATAAAACATATCTCTCATATAAATAGAACAACCATTATTCTCGGATTTAAATGAGTAGCCATCCCGATTAAACGAGATCCAGATACAATATTCATGCTCAAACTTGGCACCAAATAACAATTATTAAGGTTTATAACTAATCCCGTAGGTAAATGAAGAGGTAGCGTGCGACGGTGATCACATCGACTGAACCATTCCCGACGCCGCATCGTCACCTCGCCCTTCGCCAGCCTCCGCTTATTCCGCAGCTCTCCGCTGTGAGTTACAAATATGAGCAACGGCACCGTATCAAATACCCAGAGTTACTACGAGTAATCGGTAAGGTACACATCAATTACATGTATATCAAATATACCTTTGGTGTTGCCGCCTTCTTGTCCGCTAAGTATTTGGGGCAGTTCCGCCCAAAGGACCCTTCCCTTGCAATAAAAGCACTCAGCCTCGGCTTGGGTCCATTCTTTGACTTCTTCCCGCAACTTGTTTACGAGCGCCGCAACCTCCTTGCCGTCCTTCTTGAAGTTCTTCTTGCCCTTGCCCTTCTTGAACTTAGTGGTCTTATTGACCATCAACACTTGATGTTCTTTCTTGATTTCAACCTCGGCCGACTTCAAAGATAGAGAATACTTCAGAATGGTCTTTACCATCCCCTGCATATTGTAGTTCATCACAAAGCTCTTGTAGCTTGGTGGGAGCGATCGAGGATTCTGTCAATGACCGCCATCGTGGAGGTTAATATTCAGTGGGTCATATGGTTGTGCAACCTGCATATCTTGAGAATGTGCTCACCGACAGTAACTATTTTCTCCATCTTACAACTATAGAACTTGTCGGAGATGTCATATCTCTCGACCGGCGTGAGTTTGAAAACAAGTTTCAGCTCCTCGAACATCTCATATGCTCCGTGATGCTCAAAACGCTTTTGGAGCCCCGGTTCTAAGTTATAAAGCATGCCGCATCGAACGAGGGAGTAATCATCAAGACGCGCTCGCCAAACGCTCAAATCGCCTTGCAAAGGCCGGAGAGCAGTGGTCACCTAACGGTGCTTCTAGGACATATGCCTTCTTGGCAGCTATGAGGATGATCTCGTGTTCCGACCCAATCCAGATAGTTGCTGCCATCATCTTTCAGCTTGGTTTTCTAGGAACGCGCTGAAGTTCATGTTGACATGAGCGCTGGCCATTTGATCTACAAGACATATCATTCAAAGTTTTAGACTAAGTTCATGATAATTAAGTTCATATAATCAAATTATTTAAATGAATTCCCACCAGATTAGACATCCCTCTAGTCATCTAAGTGTTACACGATCCGAGTCGATTAGGCCGTGTCCGATCACCACGTGAGACGGACTAGTCATCGCCGGTGAACATTCTCATGTTGATCGTATCTTCTATACGACTCGTGTTCGACCTTTCGGTCTCCGTGTTCCGAGGCCATGTCCGTACATGCTAGGCTCGCAAGTTTAACCCTAAGTGTTTTGCGTGTAAATCTGTCTTACACCCGCTGTATGTGAACGTAAGAATCCATCACACCCGATCATCACGTGGTGCTTAGAAGCGACTTAACTTTAGCAACGGTGCACAGTTAGGGGAGAACACTTCTTGAAATTGTTGTAAGGGATCATCTTATTTACTACCGTCGTTCTAAGTAAACAAGATGTATAAACATAATAAACATCACATGCAATTATATAGTAGTGACATGATATGGCCAATATCATAAAACTCCATTGATCTCCATCTTCGGGGCTCCATGATCATCTTGTCACTGGCATGACACCATGATCTCCATCATCATGATCTCCATCATTGTGCCTCCATGAAGTTGTCACGCCAACGACTACTTCTACTTCTATGGCTAACGGGTTTAGCAATAAAGTAAAGTAATTTGCATGGCGTTCTTCAATGACACGCAGGTCATACAAAAATAAAGACAACTCCTATGGTTCTGCCGTTGTCATACTCATCGACATGCAAGTCGTGATTCCTATTACAAGAACATGATCTCATACATCACAATATGTCATTCATCATTCATCACAACTTGGCCATATCACATCACATGACAATTGCTGCAAAAACAAGTTAGACGCCCTCTAATTGTTGTTGCATCTTTACGTGGCTGCAATTGGGTTCTAGCAAGAACGCTTTCCTACCTATGAATAACCACAACGTGATCTTGTCAACTTCTATTTACCCTTCATAAGGACCCTTTTCATCGAATCCGCCCAACTAAAGTAGGAGAGACAGACACCCGCTAGCCACCTTATGCAACTAGTGCATGTTAGTCGGTGGAACCGGTCTCACGTAAGCGCACGTAAGGTTGGTCCGGCCGCCTCATCCCACAATATCATGGAAGCAAGATAAGATTAGTAACGCAAGTAAGTTGACAAGATCCACGCCCACAACTATATTGTGTTCTACTCGCAATAGAGAACTACGACAGACCTAGCTCATGATGCCACTGCTAGGAACGCTGCAGAAAATTAAAATTTTTCCTACGGTTTCACCAAGATCTATCTATGAGTTCATCTAAGCAACGAGTCAAGAGAGAGAGTTTGCATCTACATACCACTTGTAGATCGAGTACGAAGCTGCTCGAGGGAGTGGTGATGATGGAGTCGCTCCCAACGTGATTCCGATCACCGGTGACCAAGTGCCGAACGGACAGCACCTCCGCTCAACACACGTGACGGGATTTATGGCGCCTCCTCCGCCTTGATACAGCAAGGATGAAGGAGAGGTTGAGGAAGACACCCAATGGCAGCACGACGGTGGTGCAGCTTGGTACTGCAGCTCCCAAGCAGGCTTCGCCAAGCTCCGAGAAAGAGAGGTGTTGGGAGGGAGGGGCTGCGCTCAATGGTGTGTGCAGCCTCCCCCACCCCCTCTATTTATAGGAGGAGAGGGCAGGGGCCGCCATCTAGGGAAACCCTAGATGGGGCGGCGGCCAAGGGGAGGAGGGAGGTGGCTTGCCCCAAGCCAGGGGGCGCCTTTAGGGTTTCCCTCCCATGCCCTAGCCAAGATGGGCCTAGGTGGGAGGAGCCCAGCCCACCAGGGGCTGGCTCCCTCTCCCACTTAGCCCATGTGGCCCCCGAGGGGTGGCCTCCCGGTGGACCTCCGAACCTCCCGCGTGGCCCCTGTACATTACAGATACCCCTCAAACTTTCCGGAGTCCGCTTAACCACTTTCCATATATAAATCTTTACCTCCGATCATTCCGAACTCCTCGTGACGTCCGGATCTCATCCGGACTCAACAACATTCGTAATCACATACTTGTCTTCCTAATAACCCTAGCGCCACCGAACCTTATGTGTAGACCCTACGGTTCGAAGATATGTAGACATGACCGAGACGCTTCCGTCAATAACCAATAGCGGATCTGGATACCCATGTTGGCTCCTACATGCTCCTCGATGTTGTCATCGGATGAACCACGATGTCAAAGGTTCAAGCAACCCCGTATTCTATTCCCTTTGTCACCGGTATGTTACTTGCCCGAGACTCGATCGTCGGTATCCCAATACCTCGCTTAGTCTCATTACCGCAAGTCACTTTACTGCATCAGAATGCATGATCCCGTGACTGCACAATTTGATCACTTTGAGCTCAATATGATGATGCACTACCGAAAGGGGCCCAGTTACCTCTCCGCCATACGGAGGACAAATCCTCGCCTCGATCCGTGTCAACCCAATGACACTTTCGAGATACCGTAGTGCACCTTTATAGTCACCCGCCACGCCAGACGCTTGATACACCCAAAGCACTCCTACGGTATCCGGAGTTACACGATCTCACGGTCTAAGGAAGAGATACTTGACATTGGAAAAGCTTTAGCAAAACGAACTACACGATCTTGTGCTATGCTTAGGATTGTCTTGTCCATCACGCCATTCTCCTAATGACGTGATCCCGCTGTCAATGACATCGATGTCCATAGTCGAAACCATGACTATCTCACAACCAACGAGCTAGTCAACTAGAGGCTCACTAGGGACGACAGGTCTATGTATTCACACGCGTATCACAATTTCCGTGATGATACAGCTTATAGCATGAATAAAAGACAATTATCATGAACAAGGAAATATAATAATAATGCTTTTATTATTGCCTCTAGGGCATATTTCCAACACTTGTCAGCAGAAGACAAAGAGACAAACATTAAGTCTGTTTTAAATGATTCATCCTTATTGTTTGAAATCCGGAGAAGCCGGAACGACCATCCGACAAACCTGGAGGGCGTGGAACGGGACAGCTCGAGTATGTTGCATGCTTGCCACGCACTTCTCAGATGTGAACCGCCAGGCACCGAGTAATTGCGCCTGCCCGCACACTTCCTTATAAATACATGTCCCTCGGTAAAGAAAACCTTCTTCCACCTCTCCACCTCGTCAAAACCCTAGCGCCACCACTAGCTCTCGACGACGCCGGCGACGGCGCTTAGCTGCCGCGATTCTCCGACGCCGTCCTCACGCCGCCAAACATCGCCCTCTCCGCCGCCAGAGGTGTCCTCCGTCACGAAGTTAGGGCACGGTGGATTGAACTGCTCGGTCTCCTACTCATCCCATCTAGCGTTCTTCGTGGGTAAATATAACTCTATTTTTACCATCTTTTGATCCTCAAAGATTCATCCTGTTTACCAAAGTTGGTTTATGCCTATACAATGTTAGATCGATTCTGTCTACATCTCATATTGCCTAGTATATTCACTTAAACTTCATAACTAGTTGATTCCTCACTTGTACTTATTCACGGATTCGCATAAATCCGAACCAACTCTCAACATATAAGTGAATATCTTCAGATCATGAGGTCAATGTCTTCACACCGATTTAACTTCAAAATCTTCCGAGAATGCATATGACCTTTTCCCTTCCTCGCATATCTAATGCTCACATGTACATGTCCGTGGAGAATCCTTGGCTCTCATAGTCCGCATTTGTTTGCAGAATTTTACATCATCACATTAACTCTCCCGGCCAGCTTCTTGTTTGTCCAGCAAGTTTAAAGCATTTGAAGCCTCGAACGTATTGAAGCCATTCAGTTTAACGCTCATGGCTGCAGAGAAATCAGTAAGGAAGGGTATGCATAGCCGTGGGGAACATCAAAAGATTTGCCCGATGACCTCACGAGCTTTACAAGACAGATCCTCAAGAGAATTACAATCAACAGAAGACACTAATCCAATGGATTCGACGATATTGGGCTGAACAATGGTTCAAATACAAGTTCGTGACCCAGAATACACTAAGAAGAATGCTATCAAAAGTCCTTGGGGTGATATTCTCTTCAAGGCCTTCCACCCAAGAACAGAGTGAAGCTATTGCACAGGGTTTCTATCCTTGTATGGTTCGTGGACCTCACCGAAAATGCCGACACATCGTCATTGCTCGGTGTCGGACGATAATCTCTTCGTTTAAACTTCCAAAGACGCAAAGGCATCGCCAAGGAAAACAAGAAGTCATTGGGATTAGACTTCAACCCTGGTCCTCTCGCCTCGTGGCCGACGGCTCACGGATGCGTAACCCAATGTCATCGGTCCTTTCTACAACCTTGATGGCTTAATCACTCACATCTCGGTCCAAGGTGCCAAAGTGGATCATTCTGATGATGACACCGACATCGATGAAGCCCCGCCCTACTCCAAAGCCGCAGAATCCAAAGAAGGCTAAGGCTTCAAGATCAGCTGCTCCTCCAAAAGCTTCACGCATGCGGTTAATCGCCATCGCACCTCCTCAAGACAAGATGCAGTCCTCAAGATGAATCACGATTCCAAGAAGACGGAGAAGAAAATGAAAATCGCCAAACATTCTGACGACATTGACTCGCTGCCATTCTCGCGAGAAGAGCACATTGATCTATCCAATGATGAAGACCTTGGAGATGATGCTCTTGAGCAACCGATCAAGAGCAAGGAAGAAGCGAGATCTTCAATGATTTGCATCTCTTTGATGTGGCAATTGTTGGGGAACGAGTAATTTCAAAAATTTCCTACGCACACGCAAGACCATGGTGATGGCATAGCAACGAGAGGAGAGTGTCCGTCCCACGCACTGTGAGACCGTAAGCGAAAGCGCTATTACAACGCTGTTGATGTAGTCGACGCCTTCACGATCCGACCGATCCAAGTACCGAACGACGGCACCTCCGAGCTCTGCACACGCTCAGCTCGATGACGATCCCCGGTTCGATCCAAAGAAAGCGCCGGGATGAGTTCCACAAGACGACGGCGAGTGACGATGATGATGCTCCACCGACGCAGGCTTCGCCTTAAGCTCCGCGATGATATGACCGAGGTGTAATATGGTGGAGGGGGCACCGCACACGGCTAAGAACGATCACGAGATCAACTTGTGTGTCATGGGGTGCCCCTGCCTCGTGATATAAAGGAGCAAGGGGGTGCGGCCAGCCCTAGGAGGCGCTGCCGAGGAGTCCTACTCCCACCGGAGTAGGACTCCCCTTCCTAGTTGGATTAGGTTTGGGAGGGGAAGAGGGGGCGCCTCCTCCTCCTGTCCTATTCGGACTAGAGGGGGGGGGCGCGCCTGCCCTGGCCGGCCCTTCCTCTTCTCCCTTATGGCCCATCAAGGCCCATTGACTTCGGGGTTCCGTAACCCCTGTTCCAGAATATCCTGCTTTCATCCGAACCTTCCAAGTCCAAACATAGGCTTCCAATATATCAATCTTTATGTCTCGACCATTTCGAGACTCCTCGTCATGTCCGTGATCACATCCGGACTCCAACAACATTCGTACATCAAAACTTATAAACTCATAATAAACCGTCATCGAACGTTAGCGCATGGACCTACGGTTCGAGAACTATGTAGACATGACCTAGAACTATTCTCGGTCAATAACCAATAGCGGAACCTGATGCCCATATTGGTTCCTACATATTCTACTAAGATCTTTATCGGTCAAACCGCATAACTACATACGTTGTTCCTTTGTCATCGGTATGTTACTTTACCCGAGATTCGATCGTCGGTATCCAATACCTAGTTCAATCTCGCTATCGCAAGTCTCTTTACTCGTTCAGTAATACATCATCTCACAACTAACTTATTAGTTGCAATGCTTGCAAGGCTTATGTGATGTGTATTACCGAGAGGGCCCAGAGATACCTCTCCGACAATCGGAGGACAAAACCTAATCTCAAATACGCCAACCCAACATGTACCTTTGGAGACACCTGTAGTACTCCTTTATAATCACCCAGCACGCTAGACGCTTGGTAGTACCTAAAGTGTTCCTCCGTAAACGGAGTTGCATAATCTCATAGTTACAGGAACATGTATAGGTCATGAAGAAAGCAATAGCAATATACTAAACGATCAAGTGCTAAGCTAACGGAATGGGTCATGTCAATCACATCATTCTCCTAATGATGTGATCCCGCTAATCAAATGACAACTCATGTCTATGGCTAGGAAACTTAACCATCTTTGATTCAACGAGCTATTCAAGTAGAGGCATACTAGTGACACTATGTTTGTCTATGTATTCACACATGTATTATGTTTCCGTTAATACAATTCTAGCATGAATAATAAACATTTATCATGATATAAGGAAATAAATAATAACTTTATTATTGCCTCTAGGCATATTTCCTTCAGCCTCCCACTTGCACTAGAGTCAATAATCTAGTTCACATCATCATGTGATTCAACACTAATATTCACATCTCGTATGTGATTAACACCCATAGTTCACATCGTCATGTGACCAACACCCAAAGGGTTTACTAGAGTCAATAATCTAGTTCACATCGCTATGTGATTAACACCCAAAGAGTACTAAGGATGATCATGTTTTGCTCGTGAGAGAAGCTTAGTCAACGGTCTGCACACATTCAGAGCCGTATGTATTTTGCAAATATTCTATGTCTACAATGCTCGCACGGGCTACTCTAGCTAATTGCTCCCACTTTCAATATGTATCCAGATTGAGACTTAGAGTCATCCGGATCAGTGTAAAAGCTTGCATCAATGTAACTCTTTACGACGGGCTCTTTTATCACCTCCATAATCGAGAAATATTTCCTTAGTCCTCACTAAGGATGTTCTTGACCAATGTCCAAAGGATCTACTCCTAGATCACTATTGTACCCCTTGCCAAAATCAGAGCAAGGTATACAATAGGTCCTGTACATAGCATAGCATACTTTATAGAACCTATGACCGAGGCATAGGGAATGACTTTCATTCTCTTTTCTATTTTCTCGCCGTGGTCGGATTTGAGTCTTACTCAATTTCACACCTTTGCAACACAGCAAGAACTTTTCTTTGACTGCTCCTTTTGAACTACTTCAAAATCTTGACAAGGTATGTACTTATTGAAAAATTTATCAAGCGCTTTGATCTATCTCAATAGATCTTGATGCTCAATTTGTACGCAGCTTCACCGAGGTCCTTCTTTGAAAAACTCCTTTCAAATACTCCTTTATGCTTTGCAGAATAATTCTACATTATTTCCGATCAACAATATGTCATTCACATATACTTATCGAAATGCTGTAGTGCTCCCACTCACTTTCTTGTAAATACAAAGCTTCTCCAAAAGTCTCAGATAAAACCATATGCTTTGATCACACTATCAAAGCGCTTATTCCAACTCCGAGATGTTTGCACCAGTCCATAGATGGATCGCTGAGCTTGCACATTTTGTTAGCACCTTTAGGATTGACAAAACCTTCTCGTTGCATCATATACAACTCTTCTTTAATAAATCCATTAAAGAATGTAGTTTTGACATCCATTTGCCGATTTCATAAAATGTGGCAATTGCTAACATGATTCGGACAGACTTAAGCATCGCTACGCTTGAGAAAATCTCATTGTAGTCAACACCTTGAACTTGTCGAAAACCTTTCGCGACAAGTCGAGCTTTGTAGATAGTAATACTACTATCAAGATATGTCTTCCTCTTGAAGATCCATTTATATAATATGGCTTGCCGATCATCGGCAACTCCATCAAAGTCCACACTTTGTTCTCATATATGGATCCCATCTCGATTTCATGGCCTCAAGCCATTTCGCTGAATCTGGCTCATCATCGCTCCTCATATTTCGAGGTTCATCATGGTCTAGTAATATGACTTCCGAACATGATTACCGTATCACTGCAGTGCGGATCTTACTCCGAAGACCCACGAGGTTTGGTAGCAACTTGATCTCAAGCTTCATGATCATCATCATTAGCTTCCTCACTAATTGGTAAGAATCACAGAACTGATTTCGTGATGAACTACTTTCCAATAAGGAGAACGTACAATTACCTCATCAAGTTCTACTTTCCTCCCACTCACTTCTTTCGAGAGAAACTTCTTCTCTAGAAAGGATCCATCTTAGCAACGAAAAACTTGCCTTCGGATCTGTGATAGAAGGTGTACCCAATAGTTACCTTTGGGTATTCTATGAAGACGATTCTCGATTTGGGTTTGAGCTTATCGTGAAAACTTTTTCACATAAGCATCACAACTCCAAACTTTAAGAAACGACAACTTGGGTTTCTTGCTAAACCACAGTTCATATAGTGTCATCTCAACGGATTTAGATGGTGCCCTTTTTAACGTGAATGCAACTGTCTCTAATGCATAACCCCAAAACGGTAATGGTAAATTAATAAGAGACATCATAGATCACACCATATCCAATAAAGTGCGGTTACGACGTTCAGACACACCATTATATTGTGGTGTTCCAGGTGGCGTGAGTTGCGAAACTATTTCACATTGTTTTAAATGAAGACCAAACTCAGAACTCAAATATTCGCTCCATGATCGATCAGAGAAACTTTATATTTCTTGTTACGATGATTTTCCACTTCACTCTGAAATTCTTTGAACTTTTCAAATGTTTCAGACTTATGTTTCATCAAGTAGATATACCCATATCTGCTCAAATCATCTGTGAAGGTCAAAATAACGATATTCCGCCATGAGCCTTAATACTTATTGGTCTCGCATACATCGAATGTATTATTTCCAACAAGTTTGTTGCTCGCTCCATTGTTCAAGAACGGAGTTTTAGTCATCTTGCCAAAAAGCACGGTTCGCAAGCATCAAATGATTCATAACCAAGTGATTCCAAGATCCATCTTTATGGAGTTTCTTCATGTGCTTTACAATCGATATGACCCAAACGGCAAGTACCACAAATAATTTGCATTATCATTATTAACTTTGCATCTTTTGGCATCAATATTATGAATATGTGTATCACTACGATCGAGATCCAACAAACTATTTTCATTGGGTGTATGACCATTGAAGGTTTTATTCATGTAAATGTAACAACAATTATTCTCTGATTTTAAATGAATAATCAGATTGCAATAAACATGATCAAATCATATTTATGCTCAACGCAAATGCCAAATAACATTTATTTAGGTTTAACACTAATCCCGAAAGTATAGGGAGTGTGCGATGATGATCATATCAATCTTGGAACAACTTCCAACACTCATCGCCACTTCCCTTCAACCAGTTTCGTTCATTCTGCAACTCCTGCTTTCGAGTTACTACTCTTAGCAACCGAACCAAGATCAAATACCGAGGGTTGCTACTAAACACTAGTAAAATACACATCAATAATCAGTATATCAAATATACCTTTGTTCACTTTGCCATCCTTCTTATCCGCCAAATACTTGGGGTAGTTCCGCTCCAAAGGACCAGTTCCATTGCAGAAAAGCACTTAGTCTCGTGCTTAGGTCCAGACTTGGGCTTCTTCACCGAGTAGCAACTTGCTTGCCGCTCTTCTTGAAGTTCCCTTCTTCCGCTTGCCCTTTTCCTTGAGACTAGTGGTCTTGTCAACCATCAACACTTGATGTTTTTCTTGATTTCTACCTTCACGATTTTAGCATCGCAAGAGCTTGGGAATTGTTTTCGCCATCCCTTGCATACTATAGTTCATCACGAAGTTCTAGTAACTTAGTGATGGTGACTAGAGAATTCTGTCAATCACTATCTTATCTCGAAGATTAACTCCCACTTGATTCAAGCGATTGAAGTACCTGCATAATCTGAGCACATGCTCACTAGTTGAGCGATTCTCTCCATCTTTTAGCTATAGAACTTGTTTGAGACTTCATATCTCTCAACTCGGTATTTGCTTGAAATATTAACTTCAATTCCTGGAACATCTCATATGGTCCATGACGCTCAAAACGCCTTTGAAGTCCCGATTCTAAGCCGCTAAGTATGGTGCACTAAACTATCAAGTAGTCATCATATTGAGCTAGCTAAACGCTCATAACGCCCGCATTTGCTCCTGCAATAGGTCTGTCACCTAGCGGTGCTTTAAGGACATAATTCTTCCAGGCAGCAATGAGGATAAACCTCAGATCACGGATCCAATCCGCATCATTGCTACTAACATCTTTCAACATAATTTCTCTAGGAACATATCAAAACAAACATATGAAAGCAACAACGCGAGCTATTGATCTACAACATAATTTTGCAAAATACTACCAGACTAAGTTCATGATAAATTAAAGTTCAATTAATCATATTACTTAAGAACTCCCACTTAGATAGACATCCCTCTAATCCTCTAAGTGATTACGTGATCCATATCAACTACACCATGTCCGATCATCACGTGAGATGGAGTAGTTTCAATGGTGAACATCAATATGTTGATCATATCTACTATATGATTCACGCTCGACCTTTCGGTCTCCGTGTTCCGAGGCCATATCTGTTATATGCTAGGCTCGCAAGTTTAACTCGAGTATTCGCGCGTGCAACTGTTTTGCACCCGCTGTATTTGAACGAGAGCCTATCACACCCGATCATCACGTGGTGTCTCAAAGACGAAGAACTTTCGCAACGGTGCATACTCGTGGAGAACACTTCTTGATAATTTTAGTGAGAGATCATCTTATAATGCTACCGCCAATCAAAGCAAGATAAGATGCATAAAGGATAAACATCACATGCAATCAATATAAGTGATATGATATGGTCATCATCATCTTGTGCTTGTGATTCCATCGCCAAGCACCGCCATGATCACCATCGCCACCGGGCGCGACACCTTGATCTCCATCGTAGCATCGTTGTCGCCTCGCCAACTATTGCTTCTACGACTATCGCTACTTCTTAGTGATAAAGTAAAGCAATTACATGGCGCTTGCATTTCATACAATAAAGCGACAACCATATGGCTCCTCGCCATTGCCGATAACTCGTTACAAAACATGATCATCTCATACAATAAAATATAGCATCACGCCTTGACCACATCACATCACAACATGCCCTGCAAAAACAAGTTAGACGCCCTCTACTTTGTTGTTGCAAGTTTTACGTGGCTGCTACGGGCTGAGCAAGAACCGTTTTACCACGCATCAAAACCACAACGATAGTTTGTCAAGTTGGTGTTGTTTTAACCTTCGCAAGGACCGGCGAGCCACACTCGATTCAACTAAAGTGAGAGAAATAGACACCCGCCGTCACCTTTAAGCAACGAAAGTGCTCAAGCGGTGAAACCAGTCTCGCAGAAGCGCACGCGTAATGTCGGTCCGGCCGCTTCATCTCACAATATCACTGAACCAAAGTATGACATGCCGGTAAGCAGATGACTTATATCGCCCACAACTCACTTGTGTTCTACTCGCATATGACATCAACGCATAAAACCAGGCTCGATGCCACTGCTGGGGAACGAGTAATTTCAAAAATTTCCTACGCACACGCAAGACCATGGTGATGGCATAGCAACGAGAGGGAGAGTGTCCGTCCACGCACTCGTGAGACCGTAAGCGAAGCGCTATTACAACGCTGTTGATGTAGTCGACGCCTTCACGATCCGACCGATCCAAGTACCGAACGACGGCACCTCCGAGCTCGCACACGCTCAGCTCGATGACGATCCCCGTTCGATCCAAAGAAAGCGCCGGGATGAGTTCCATCAAGACGACGGCGTAGTGACGATGATGATGCTCCACCGACGCAGGGCTTCGCTTAAGCTCCGCGATGATATGACCGAGGTGTAATATGGTGGAGGGGGCACCGACACGGCTAAGAACGATCACGAGATCAACTTGTGTGTCATGGGTGCCCCCGCCTCTCAGATATAAAGGAGCAGGGGGGGGTGCGGCCAGCCCTAGGAGGCGCTGGCCGAGGAGTCCTACTCCCACCGGAGTAGGTCTCCCCTTCCTAGTTGGATTAGGTTTGGGAGGGGAAGAGGAAGGGGCCGCCTCTCCTTGTCCTATTCGGACTAGAGGGGGGGGCGAGCGCCTGCCCCGGCCGCCCTTCCTCTTCTCCCTTATGGCCCATCAAGGCCCATTGACTTCCGGGGTTCCGAACCCCCTGTTCCAGAACATCCTGCTTTCACCCGAACCTTCCAAGTCCAAACATAGGCTTCCAATATATCAATCTTTATGTCTCGACCATTTCGAGACTCCTCGTCATGTCCGTGATCACATCCGGACTCAACAACCTTCGTACATCAAAACTTATAAACTCATAATAAACTGTCATCGAACGTTGCGTAAGGACCCTACGGGTTCGAGAACTATGTAGACATGACCTAGAACTATTCTCGGTCAATAACCAATAGCGGAACCTGGATGCCCATATTGGTTCCTACATATTCTACGAAGATCTTTATCGGTCAAACCGCATAACAACATACGTTGTCCCTTTGTCATCGGTATAGTTACTTACCCGAGATTCGATCGCTTGTATCCAATACCTAGTTCAATCTCGCTACGGCAAGTCTCTTTACTCGCTCCGTAATACATCATCTCACAACTAACTTATTAGTTGCAATGCTTGCAAGGCTTATGTGATGTGTATTACCGAGAGGGCCCAGAGATACCTCTCCGACAATCGGAGGACAAAACCTAATCTCAAATACGCCAACCCAACATGTACCTTTGGAGACACCTGTAGTACTCCTTTATAATCACCCAGCTTACGCTAGACGCTTGGTAGTACCTAAAGTGTTCCTCCGTAAACGGAGTTGCATAATCTCATAGTTACAGAACATGTATAGGTCATGAAGAAAGCAATAGCAATATACTAAACGATCAAGTGCTAAGCTAACGGAATGGGTCATGTCAATCACATCATTCTCCTAATGATGTGATCCCGTTAATCAAATGACAACTCATGTCTATGGCTAGGAAACTTAACCATCTTTGATTCAACGAGCTAGTCAAGTAGAGGCATACTAGTGACACTATGTTTGTCTATGTATTCACACATGTATTATGTTTCCGTTAATACAATTCTAGCATGAATAATAAACATTTATCATGATATAAGGAAATAAATAATAACTTTATTATTGCCTCTAGGGCATATTTCCTTCAGCAATCATCCATCACTTCATTGATGAGTGGTTTGACAACCCAAATCTCAGCTTTGAAGATCTCGCAACTTCCCATTGGCCTCATCTGTCTCCTTCAATGGCGCCATTGCTTCGAAAGCTAGCTCTTGCTCAGCCAGCCTCATTGAACTCAAGCACAAGATCGACTATGAGAAAGCTCAGTTCAAGAAGCATGTGGCAAAACTCAGCGTGCAAGATGTCAAAACTTCAAGACCATGCTGCACGAGCTCAAAGAAGCCTTTCACAAGAAGCGCGACGGTTAAAGGCTCTCGTGAGCGCATGAAGAGTCTCGGCCGACAAGTGTGTACTAGCCTACAATGAGGCCGAGAAGCGCAAGGCTCTTGGTCGCCCCGCATTGAACCTAGAATGGCTGCAAAGAAGAAGAAGCAATCAACTCGACCAATCTGCACCGGCAAAGGCAGAAGAACTCTCGCATAGTCTTCCCAAGCAGCATGACCGCCGGGCCAAAGGTCAGTCAACCGCTTCGAATGTAAGAAGACGAGGGCCGAGGCTGAAGCCGTAAAAGGAAAAATCCTGAAGCCTCCGATGCTGCTCCTCCAAGAAGAAGCGCAGAATCAAGAAGAATCGGGCTGCTTCCGCAGAGCCCTTAGTTGTTGAACCTATCTCAATGGTTCGACCTGCATCCAACTCCAAGAACGACGGATGATAGTTCATGAGCCTGCTTCCACAGAGGCTCATGAAGCTGAAGACATTCCAGCAGTTGATCCCATCGCTGATGAAGACATTGGTCACAATGACAATGTTGAAGATGATGTAGTTCTTCCTCGGATCGAACACAACTTGGTATCATCGCCCATTCCCACGAACAGGGAACTCATCAGCATTGGTCGTCCTCTGACGCCAATTGCTCAGGATGCATCATGGGCTGATCACCCACAACAACAAGACTCCCCGAGTACTCCCCAACAACAACAAGTCACACCACTGCAAGAAGAAGAGGAAGACCTTGAGGCCCAGCCAACTCCATCTCCAAAGGCGCCGCCAAAGATTCCGTAGGGCTTCGCAGCGACCAAGGCCTCAAGTCCTCTTTTCGAAGCTGCTCTGTATGAGAAGTGCACCACCAATCTGTTGCACGCTGGCAGTTCCAAGCCACCCAACTATGAATGTCTCCGTGTCAAGCCAAAGCTGCCGAAGACAATCCGCTGCATCACCGATGACGACCAAGAAGAACGAGTCCCTACTCCCCCATTATCAAGAAGTTGTTCTCGGTGAACATGACAAGGTCTCGACCCTCCAGCTCATCAAGTGGAGGTTGAAAATCTTGAGGCTGCCACCACTAACACAAACGAAGCCAATGACATAGTCATGGCTCAAGCAAATGTGGAGCCTGCACCAACCAATGTGCCGTGGCCAATGATGCAATCGCTCCAAAGCACTGCAGTAGCAGCTCAAGCCTCTGTTGTTGCCATCGCCTCTGCTATGCCACACAAGGCCCTATACAATTGAGCAAGCTTACAACTATGGTCGCTAGTCACCGCTGATGGCCTGCTCGTTCCTCCGCCTCATGCCTCCGGGTCCTCGCTTGATTATCATGTTGAGCATAGGCCTCTCGTCCGTAAACCAAAGCCAAGACTGCCAAGGTTCCTGTGCATCGCCACCTCTACAGGGTCCTTCAATGCAAATGGCTTCAAAGCCCACAACACTTTCTTTGACAGAGCAAAGAACCCCTATTCAAGGCCCGTAATATCATCGATCGATTCTCGAGCTATCAACAATGGGTTATTACTCCTGCTTTAGTATGATCAAGGGCGATTTTCCTCATATGCGCCGACATCGAAGCCATTGCAGGATCGCCATGCTTAGAAGAAGCACTTGATCGCTGTGATGCAGGTCTGCTCACTTTGTGATGCATAAAGAACATTGGAATGAGGAACTTTTGCTTCAATTCTATGCTACCTCCACATTCGCTGCTACTACAGGGATACAAAGACATGGGTTCTCGAGTGGATGACAGAAATGTTCACCATGAAGCCAAAGCTCTTGACGCTATTGAGCTTACAGCCTACCCACTCCCCGGAGAGTTGTTCAACTGATTGTCAACTCCACCGCAATGCAATCGAGAGCATCTTCCATAAGCCGAGCCCAACATGAGCCAGATGTTGAGCATGATGAAGCCTTTGCCACCGACGCTGAATACCCAAAGGAGTTCTTTGTTGATGACCTTGAGTATCCGCCTCGCACAAGATATCACATAATCAGCGAACTCTATGGCCCATCAAAGGGCATTCATCACCGCAAAACTTGAAGGATCCATGAAGACATTGGTCTTTACATCCTCAATGGCATCACTTCAATACACAAGAATTCTTCATCCGCAACCGGCAGCGCTCGTTCTCGACCTTTTGGCCTGAAATTTATGCTCCATGGGTCATGCGCCTCATCAAGCTACACTCGCTATCAACTATCAGCCCTCTCGCCGCAATCATCGGATCTTTCTACCGAGGTTGATATGTCTGCTGAAGCCATATACCCCGAGCCCGCCAAGAAGCCTCTTTGTCTTCAAAATGCGGATCACCATAGCTTCACTCAACCCATGGAAGGAGTCCAAGCAGTAACTCGTGTCTATCCAATGGCTAGGAACACTCGCATGCCTCACCGTGCGCAAACTGAAGCTACTAAGAGCACAATAGCCCAAAGGCCTAAGAAGCGCTCTCGTGTACTAGATGACCGAGAACTTCTTGTGGCACTGCATCAGAAACAAGACAAGCATCACTTTTGGCTCTGCTTACGATGCAAATCCTCTTGGTGGACGTCAATCGCATTAGAAATCTTGCCACCAAGAATGCTTTTGTCACTCAAGAGACCTGTCGTCGATCATGGAAGAGTTTGACGCTGCTCAGTGCTGAAGCAGATCTTCAAGACGATGGCTTCGCTGAAAGATTCAAGTTTGACTCCACTCCTCCACGGAATGCGGTCCTAAGACGATATAACGCCCTCGATGCGGCTATATCTCCCACGTGTCGAAGCACGACTTAGAGGCATAACCGCATTGAAAGCAATGTCGCAAGTGAGGTAATCTTCACACAACCCATGTAATACATAAGGGAAAAGAGATACATAGTTGGCTTACAATCGCCACTTCACACAATACATGAGTAAAACATTACATCATACAGATACAATCAAGGTCCCACTACGGAACCAAAATAAAAGAAGACTACCCCAAATGCTACATAGATCCTCGATCGTCCCAACTGGCTCCACTAATGATCACCAAACGAAACAACACAATGCACAAAGATCTTCATCGAGCTCCTCCTTGAGCTCAGTGCATCACCGCACGGTTTCATCGGCACCGCAAACTGGTTTTGAAGTATCTGTGAGTCACGGACTCAAAGAATCTCACACCCGCGAGATCAAGACTATTTAAGCTTAAAGGTGGGCCAGGTAGTGAGGTGGAGCTGCAGCAAGTTTACTCAGCATATATGGTGGCTAACATACGCAAAAAGAGAGCGAGAAGAGAAGCAAAGCACGGTCGAACAACTATGACCAAGAAGTGATCCTCAAACTACTTACGCCAAACATAACTCCAACACCGTGTTCACTTCCTGACTACCGAGAAGAGACCATCACGGTTACACACGCCGGTTGGTGTATTTTAATTAAGATCAACTTCGGTTTTCTACAACCGACATTAACAAATTCCCATCTGCCACATAACCACGCTGCACGGCTTTCGAAGTTCAAACCCCGCAGGGTGTACCAACTTAGCCCATTATAAGCTCTCGCGATCAACGAAGGATATTCTTCTCCCGGAAGACCCGATCGTCTCGAATCCCGCTACAAAACATTTCACAGAATAAAACAAGACCAGAAGTCCGCCGGATGTGCCGACAAATCCTGATAGGAGCTGCACATATCTCGATCTCGTGGCACACCGGATGAGCAAGACGCCGGGTTGGCATAAACCCCGATTGCCTGTGGAGCGCCGGACATCGCCGGTTTGGACCAGCACTCAAAGGAGAACTGCCCGGGGCTAAAATAAAGATGACCTCGGCTCCTAAACCCAAGGGAAAAAGGGCATAGGTGAGGCAAATGGTAAAACCAATGTTGGGCCTTGCTGGAAAAGTCTTATTCAAAGCGAACCGTCAAGGGGGTCCCATAATCACCCGACCGCGTTAGGGACGCAAAAACCGGGAACATAACACCGGTATGACGGAAACTAGGGCGGCAAGAGTGGAACAAAACACAGGCATAAGGCCGAGCCTTCCACCCTTTACCAAGTATATAGATGCATTAATTAAATAAGATATATTGTGATATCCCAACAAGTAAACATGTTCCAACAAGGAACAACATCTCCATGTTCCAACAAGGAACAAACTTCATCTTCACCGCAACTAACAACGCTTATAAGAGGGGCTGAGCAAAGCGGTAACATAGCCAATCAACGGTTTGCTAGGAAAGGATGGTTAGGGGCTTGACATGGCAATATGGGAGGCATGATAAGCAAGTGGTAGGCATCGTAGCATAGGCATAGCAAAAGAGCGAGCAACTAGCAAGCAAAGATAGTAGTGATTTCGAGGGTATGGTCATCTTGCCTGAAATCCCGCAAGGAAGAAGAACGAGTCCATGAAGAAGACAAACGGACGAAGTCGAATGAATCCTCACAACTCCGAACGAAACCGGCTAACGAGAGAAGCAACCCGAAAGAAGCAAACAACATGGTAAACAACCATCACATAAACATGGCATGATGCACAATCAAGTATGATGCATGTCCGGTTAAAGAGGCAGGGCATGGCAATAAGCACAAACAAAACTACAAGTTAAATGGAGCCCAATATGCAACGAGTTGCATATTGACGGAACACCACAACACTTATTTAGTTCTCTCCCGATTAGGTACTCTACAATATTAAATGTTATTAAACATGGCAAGGGGGTGAAGCATATGAAACTAACTATTTAGGCAAGATTAAATGAGGCCGGAAACAACGAACAACAATTCCGGAAAATCCTCATGTGCATATTATGGATTCGGAACAGATCTGACCTAAAGCATATTTTAGAGTTGTTAAACATGCAAAGTAAAGCTACCATGTTAATCTATGCATTTCTCTACCCCATTTACATATATAATTTATTTAAAATGGAGCTACGGTTATTTAGTTATGAAATAAATCATTTTAGCATGGCATTTAAGCAAATTAAAGCAAACAACAATTATAAGCATTTAAATGTTGTTATCATGATGCGGATGACATGTGCACGTTTTATGCAATTTTATGAAAACGTTGACAAGAGCATTATGAAGCATTGTGTCACCGTGGTGGAAGAAAGGGGTGCCACGGCAACGAATCCGAAAATGGTGCCACGGCAACATATCGGTTCCGGTAGCTCACGGAGATACCGGAGCAAAAGAAGTGGGCGGAAGCGAGTGACAATTCGGACACGGTGCAAACATATTGTGCAACTCATACATGCAAGGGCATCTCATCGCGTCGCCTCTGCAATACCTTCGAATGTTCAAACGGACGGTTCGCTTCAGAGGGAAGTAGACGCTCGCGATGATCGCCGAGGGAAGTAGTCGTGACACGGCGCCGATAGTGGAAGTAGGGGTTCACGCTCATTTTCGGCGGGGTACTTGACGGTCCGAATCCTTCGGGTTGTCGTGGTACTTGCGATCTCGGCGATAGTAGTCGACACGCGTAGGGGAAGTAGACGCTCATGTTCGGCGGTAGTGGTACATCTCGCCATCGGAAGTAGTTGTTCATGTCCCGCGGATGTTCGGGGTCCACGGGTCTTCGAGGGTCGACGGTAGTGGTCCACGCCATCGGGTACTTGTCGGATCCGGCCTTGGCGATTAAGGTTTCGTAGGGGTACTTGTAGTTTGTGTAGTCGATCTTGACGGAACCGAATGTCCTCGAGGGTAGTCGTGGTACTTGTCGATCCACGCAGTAGTCGAACTTGACGATCCGTACTTGGCGCCCGTGTGGTAGTCGCTCGCCGCCCGATAAAAGGGTACTTGGCAGTCTTCAAAAAACACCGGTAGTCGCGGCAGGGGTACTTGACGCATCCACGGAACTAGCAGCGGAGCACACATAGAACTCGGGTTTTTATCTTCAGAGCAGCGCGATCGCAGTACATGGGGAGGCTACACCGGCCCGAGGCATGGTCAACGCACAAAGCGGCAGAGATGGCAGCAAGCCATCGGGTGCGCCGGAGGTGGAGCCGAGGAGGCTCGAGGCGCGGCGGAGTTTCCCGGTGGTCGCAGCGGCGACGAGGAGAAGGCCGGGACGGTTGGGGCGAAGCCGCAGGCAGCCAGCAGCTGCCCGGTGGCCGACACGGACGGGCTCTGTGGAGAGGTGGAGAAGGGCGGCGAGGACGGGCACCGAGAAGGGACGGCGGCGGCTTGAGAAGATCATGGCCGCTGGCTTGGAGTTGGCCGAGCCTGGGACGACAGGCGCGGGCGGTGGCTTCAAGTGGTGGTCGCGAGGAGGCGACGAGGAGAGGGCCGCGGGGAGAAGGCGCGCTGGATGAGGCAGAGGAGGGCCACGGCCGCAGGCGACGGGCCGCGGGGCTCGCTGGTCGGCGCGATGGAGAGCACGAGCGAGGGAGAGGGAGAAATCGAGAGGAGGGAGGCGAGGGGAAGGAGATGGGGTCGGGAAGGACGAGGGGTTCGGGCGAAGCGGCGGCGTGGGAGGACGAGACAGGAGGGGATCGAGGGGAGGCTGGGCCTTGGGGCCTAGGGTTAGGAAGGGGTTGTTGGGCCATGGGTCGGCTAGGCTAGGCCGGCCTGGTGGAGGAGGAAAATGGCCAGGGGCCGGCTGGGCCTGCGGGAGGCGCTAGGTGGGCTGACGAGGGGGGCTGGACTGGGCTGGCTGGCTCTCTCTCACTAAAAAAAGAAAAGAGAAAAGAAAAGAAACGAAGATTAAGAAAGAAGAGAAAGAGAGGTTAGAGGAAGAAGTTGGACACACGGATAATTTTCCCGGACTCATAAAAATGTGAAGAATTTAACAAAAATGGCCCGAGGATTTTTGGTGGAACTCCGGAAAATGATGGAATAATATTGGCAAGGTTTTGAGGTCAACTCGGAGCAGAAAAGGCATGGGATTTATTTGCAAGTGTGTTATGGTGATTCCAAAACAATGGAATATTTTAATATATAGCTCCCTAATATTGGGAGGATATGTTATAAAGAGAAATCACCATGTGAATCCCTCGGATTAAATGGATCGAAAAAAATCCATACAATTTATTTAGTTGAGATTTAAAATTAAATGGCATGAAGGCATGATGACATGATGCAATGCAAAAACAAAACAAAACACACGACAAAAACTCGAAACCCCGAAGGCAATCAAGTTCCGGTCTTGGGGCGCCACATTTAACTCCATCTCTTGAAGACTCGACTATTCTTCCTCCGCTGCAATCGTGAATGCCAGAGTGATCGATGATGAAGACGATGCTACTTCACCGCCTACTTGCACGCGACGACACCGCACTAAGTTCATCTCGCACCGCCAAACAACAACGACAACCCTGCTGCATCACCTTCTCCTCATGAGAGCGTAGTAGATGCTCTATGTCTTCAAACCTTTTGGTCCTTATCGACAAAAGGGGAGAAGCATATGAGTTTGATAGTCTTCAAGCCGGTTCATATGGGTGGTTGCTTTATATTTTGCCTAGTGTTTACAACTCTCACTTTTGATACATTTGGTTCTTTTGAGTTGTAACACTTAAACTTGATGGTCGCCTGCTACTTATTTGCTTTTCTCGTGATGCGATGATAAATTCGCATGTGCGATGATAACTTCCGCACTTAGATCATTCTGCAGACGTCCATTTTTCATTATGCATGTCATTCTCTTAGTTATATCATTTCATGCATGATGAATTATCTTCATAAGTTGAAGAGGATCTCCACAAGTACAACCTGCCATGTGCATTTGCATTCCAAAAGCAAATTACTTATATGCACATCTTCAGGGGGAGCCTTTGCCACTTATGAAGACAATACCCTCTCCTTTACAATTTCACATACTTTATCCCCGTTGAAAACTTCAACCAGTTTGTCATCAATCACCAAAAAGGGGGAGATTGTAAGTGCATCTACTGCCACTCCTAGTTGGTTTTTGAGTATTGACGACAAATTTGGTTGAGGGACTAATGTGTTTGTGAGAATTGCAGGATAACACAGGTAGTGTCCCTCATTGATTCGGTTTACCTACCGGAGATGACCCCTAAAAATGTATGAAGACATTGACAACAATGGTGGTATGTGAAGGTATTCATATTGAAGACTATGACATGAGAAGACATTGAGTGAAGACTATGGAGCGCGAAGACTGTGTTGTTTCGTTGTTTCCTTTTCTTCTTTGTTGAGTCATAGGAACCACCGTACTGTTAAGTGGGGTCCAAGTGAACAAAGTCAGAATGACTAAAGTGATGCTCAACCCAAATCCTATGTCTTCGAGCGAAGATAATGAGAGCAAATCTTATCCAGAGCTGGATGAGTCAGCTTTGCTTGTAGCCCAAGTAAAGTTGTCGGGTGTGTTTGAAATCACTGTTGGAACACGTGTCGGCCTTAGTGACCGTGGTCATTTCGACATATCAGGTCGGGTTGCCTAGTGGCTATAAATAGCCCACCCCTACACCATAATTTGGTGGCTGCTCAGAGTTAGTGCACGGCTTTTGTCGCTTGAGAGCAACCCACCTCAAGCCTTTGAGAGAGAGAAACTTTGCAGGACAAAGCCCAAACACCCAGAGTCAAAGAGTGTTAGGCATCATCAAGTCTTTCTCGTCACAGGACCTGAAGGCTTATTACACTTGAGGACTGTGGAATCCTCCACCGTTAGGCGCCGCTCGAGCATCCAAGAGTCATTGTGGATCGCCAAAGGAACGAAGTCTGTGAAGGTTCGGAGGTCTACCTTGAAGACTTACCAGAGTGATTGGGCGAGGACTGTGTCCGTAGCTCAAGGGGAATAAGGTAAAGACGCGTCTTCCGAGTTGAATCTCAGCCACCCTAACTCAGACGCATAGCTTGTCACAAAGAATCGAACTCGTCCAACAAATCATGTGTCTTCAACAAGTGACCGGTTCTATCCTCTCCTTCCTTACTTAGTGTTTGTCTTCGTGAAGTCATTGCCTATTTGTAGTACCTGCTTGACTTCATAGCTTGACTACTATAGTTGGTTGGCTTCATACTATCTTCCATCCTCGATCCTTACTACTAAGTCGCTATTAGTCTTTGTACTTTCACTTTATCGCATACTTGACTATGGTTTTCTTGTTGTAGTTTATCTTCCGCTGCATATCAATTAGGTCATTTCTATTGGTTGTCTTCAAACTTCCACGCTTTGAAGACTTTCATAAAATCGCCATTCACCCCCTCTAGTCGATAACTAGCACTTTCAAAGCGGGTACTCCAGCTCGGCGTGTTGCCGCCGATGTACTCGAGGACGGCCTCCAACGGCGGTCGGGCACGCCCCACCATCGGCGCCACCGGTTGAGCTCGCCGGAGGGCACGACGCCACAGGCCTCGAGCTGCTCGGCGTGGCGGCGGCGAAGTACGGCCCCGTGAGCGGGCTGTCGGGGACATAGCGTTCTCCCTTGCCGCCATGCAGTGGAGGCGCGATACGCGATCTCAGACGACGCGCCGCCTTTGGGCGGTGGGTGGCACCGATGCCACCGCACCGATTCTCCACGCCGAGCACCCGTGATGTCCGGCGGGACCGATACTCGGCCTCAAGAGGAGCCGAGCCATCCTCGTGAAGGTGGCGGCGGCCGGTTGCCGCCAAGCGACGCCGCTCGGGAAGCATTCGCCATGCTTTGAGCCGAGACGGCGAGAGAGAGGGAGGAAGGGGAGAAAGGTGGCGCCGGTGGTGGAGAGACTTCGGCATGCCACCGCGCTACTGGGGTCGGCTTATGTAGGCGGGAGGCGCCGCGCGTACGCGTGGCCGCCATGTTACGCGTGGCATGAGAGGGGACGCGCGTCGTCTCGTTTTCGCTGCGCCGCCCGTGAGGCATCAATGGCGGAGGCTGACCGGCGCGGCAGCTTTGGCATTGATTTGTCGCGGGAAACGAGGCGATGAGGACGATGAAGCGGCGAGAAGCGAGACGAGTCGCTGGCAAGGAGGGCCGCGGCTCTTTCGCGCCAAAACGATTCGCCCGGCGCCCCCGAGCGCCCCCCAGCGTGTCGGATTTGGGTTGGGTCCGCCGGCGCCAATTTCGGCCCGAGCCGATGAAAATTGGGCCCTTGGGGGCGCGTCTGGGCCAATGTTTTAGCGCCGGCGGCCGAAAAGTCGCCTGGGGGGTCTTGTTGGGGGCGCAGATGGAGATGCTCTAACTTAGACTAGTAACATGCATATGTTACTAGTCTATGTTAGAGCAACTCCAGCTGTTCGGCCCCAAGGACGCCGAAAAAGCGCCGTCTTGGGCCGAACCGACGTTTACTTTCGGCATGGGGGCGATTGTGTTCTGGGCCGCCCCAGTCATTCCAAATCGGCGCAAACTCGGCGAATTGATTCAAATTTGACACAAACTCGGCAATTTCATTCAAATTTATACAAAAAATAGAAAACTACGCCTAGCCCTACTACGCCGCCGCCACCGCCCGCGTTCGACATGCCGAGGAGCTCAGAGAACCGGGTGTAATCGCTGCCGCCGTTGCCGCTGCCGCTGCCGCCGCCTCGGTCCCGCCGAGCCACCGCCGCCTCGCCGCACCTCACTGTGGTCGCCGACGCTACGGGGTTGGACGGCCGCCGGCCTCGTCGTAGCTGCCGAGGATGACGACGCCGCCTGCCGTGTCCGCGGGCGCCGGCCTTGATCTCTCAGAGGCCCGAGCTAGCGCCCACCGCCGCAGACGTAGTCCGCCTTCGCCCACTTGAGGGCGGTCTCGTCGTCGGCGGCCATCTCCGCATGCTCGGGCTTCACGGGGAGCATCCCCGGCTCGGTCTTTGACTGGACGAGGCGGAGGGAATGAGGGGAGGGGCGGCCGCCCTCGTTGATGACGAGGGCGCCGCTGCGGGTGCGGCGCCCAAGCGGCGTATCCTGCGGCTCCGGCTTGACGGGGCGGAGCGCCGGCGACCCGGAGGAAAGCGAACCGGACCCCGACGACGAGGAGGTCGCCGTCTCCATTCGCCGTGGCGTCCAGGAACTACCGCGGCGACGAGAGAAGGACGGGGGTGCCGGGTGAAGGAAATATGCCCTAGAGGCAACAATAAAGTTGTTATTTTATATTTCCTTATATCATGATAAATGTTTATTATTCATGCTAGAATTATATTAACCGGAAACGTGATACATGTGTGGATACATAGACAAAACACTGTGCCCCTAGTAAGTCTCTACTAGACTAGCTCGTTAATCAAAGTTGGTTAAGTTTCCTAACCATAGGCATGTGTTGTCATTTGATGAACGGGACATATTATTAGGAGAATGATGCACTACTAGGGAAAACCTTATACACAGAAATTTAGCAACAAATATGGTCAAAAAGGGCGCTTAGTGTTAGATAGCAGAGAGATCAGAGAAAAACCGCTTACAGATACAACTTTAGCAAGAGCGTGTAGTGGCAAAAGCGCTACTACTAATATTTTCATTGCTAGAATGATAGGTTACGATAGCAGTAGCGGTTTGTAGGAAACGCTACATCGCTAGGGAATAAGTAGCAGCATGCTTCTAGGAAGAGCGCTACTACTAACGGAAATAAAATAAGATGAAAAACAAATAGAAAAGTAAATGAAAATGAAAGAAATAGAAAAGGGAGAAAGGAAAAAAAAAAATAAAATGTAAAGCAAAATAAATGAAAAGCTAAAAAACGGGGAAGGCATAGCAGCAGCAGCAGTGTTTGTAAGAGGCGCTTATAGCTAACGAAGGCAGCGTGTCCTAGACCCCGCTATAGAAAATGTAAAAGGAAATTAAAAATGGAAGAAAATTACATAGTTATAGCAGCAGCTGCTTTGTAAAAACCGCTATAGCTATCTTAGCTATAGCGCTGCTTACCAAACACGCCACCGCTAAGTTTGACTTAACCAAAAACGCTTCGCCACCACTTCTCCCCAAATCCCTAAACCCACCTCTCAGGCCATTGCCCCCGATTGTCTGTCGCCCACTTCGCCGCCTCCTCGCCGACGCCGACGCCACTCAGAGCTGGCAGGCTGCCGACGCCACCGAGCCGCTTCTAACGCCACGGAGCCGCGGCCTCGTAACGCCACCGAGCCGCTGCCGACGCCACCGGATCCTTCCTCGCCACAATCGCCTCCCCTCGCCCACACCGAGACGCCTCGCCTGCCGCCACCACCGCCTGCCGCCACCACTGAGCCATCCTCTCAGAAGCCCCCACCTCTCCTCTCTCTCTCATGCATAGGTTAGCTAGTTTAATTAGGTTAATTATCTAGGTTAGGGCAAAAATTTAGTTAGGGCTTTGACAGAGAAGTAGTTAGGTTAACTAGTTTAATTAGGTTAATTATCTAGGTTAGTGCAAAATTTAGTTAGGGCTTTGACAGAGAACTAGTCAGTTAACTAGTTTAATTAGATTAATTATCTATGTTAATTAGTGCAAAATTTATTTTGGGCTTTGATAGAGAACTAGCTGCATGCTAACTTGTTTAATTAGGGTTAACTATTTAGGTAAACTAGATTAACTAACTAGGTTAAATAGGTAGGTTAATTAGGTTCTGGATTAACAAGCTAGGTTAAGTAGGTTGGCTAGGTTAGAGGAAAATTTTATTTTAGAGCATTAGGTCGAAGGGTTAGAGAAATGGAGTTCTTTGCAATTTAATTGGGTTCTGTCCTAGGCAGAGAAGGGTTAGAGATAATAATGTGTTTGTGTGAGAGAGAGAAATAGCTAGATCAACATAATTTGGGTTCTCATTCCTAGGCGTAGAAGTGTTTAGTGAGGTCATTTTGAAAGGTTTTTGATTTCTAAAAGACCACTATTTTTCAAGGAAAAGAATTTAGGCAAATTTTATTTTTCATTGAAGTGGTCATGTTATATCTTTTCATTGAAGTTGTTCGATTGTGCCCAAGTGGCTTTGTTGTTTCCAGGGAATGATGCTGAGTGGCCTATGTTTTGCTGGAATGTTGATTCATTTCTCTCCGTAATTTCAAGTTCTCGATTTGTCCACTTTTTAGCAAAGGTCATGCCGAAATTTTCCGTGAATTTCGCATGACTTGTGCTACAAACTAGGACATATCGAGTGCCCGGATTTGCCGCACTGTGAAGGAGTCAACATTCCTGCAAAACAATAGTCCTTTTTATGTCATTATTCATTTTATTAGGTCTAGAATTAATTGACTAGATTTAATCATAGGAAACATGGCTAGCAAACGATGAAGGACAGGGTTCGTGATTATGACGACGCCCACCGGCGGCAAACGAATATTTTAGCCGCATCGACGATCAACCGATGTTGTTGCTGGGCCCACCGGTGGCATCGGGATCGAGACCGACACGCAGACCGGTGTTGAGACCGAGACCGGCGCTGAGATTCAGATCGCATAGAGACCGCGCCGAGACCGTGCTGCCTCGGGAGCGAAGCCGTGTAGAACCGAAAGCAAAGAGGCAACGGGTTCCTAACAAACTCAGACTACTAGACTGGTGGTCACGGAGGTGGACGGTGACAATTTTGAGCCAAAGGCGCCCGAGGAAGCGCGGCGCATACGGCAATCAAATTGGCTGCATCGCACGGACAACCGCCACCATCAATGATGAGAAACTACAGAAGATAGAAAATATGAGGAGCTCCTCCCAAAGAAGTTTCACCAGATATTCTTGTTCCCGGGCGGAATGAGAAGGATTATGAAGATCCGCACGAGGACCCGCAATGAAGAAGATAAACAAACACGCCATGACTAAGTTTAGCGACGCTGGTCACCTGGAAAATCGAGGAAAGCAAAGATCAACGACGGGAACCCTACTCCGAGATTGTAAAGGATAATCCGACAATCACGTAAGAGCAGTTTCAAATATTCAAGGAGGCTTGCAGGCCAAGCTGCCAAAAAAAGTCTAAGTACATGAAGGGGCTTCAAAAGAGGAACATTGGGAGCCACCACTTCTAAGCCGTGGTTACGGCGAAAGAGGTCCAAATGGGCCAAGGAGGACGCGAAGCCGCGAACCGGCATCCTGCACTTTGGCGGATTTCACCGCCCGCAGGAGCATGACGCCCCGAGGGCCCGACACCGTTGGGACCCATTGAAGAAGGTTTACGAGACAACACCGGTCATTACGGAGTTCATGAGACTGCTGGTAATTTTAGTTTCTGATCAATTCGACTGCACACGTTAGTCATATTTGTAAACGATCCTTGTGCCTTTTGCGCAGAGAGCAGCACCGATTGCGGCCGAAAGCGACTCGCCATCTCGAGGCATTGGCGAGGCCTAAGGGGACACTCCATTCAACCGGGCGTTGAACATATTGAAACGACAACCGTGGATACCGACCGTCAGATGGACGCTGCACGGTGTCGAGACGGCGCCACGGAAGAAGTACTACCGTGAGACCACGGAGGAGAGAAAGGAAAGATGGAGGTTAATCAAGAAAACATCGACAAGAAGGTTGAGATTGCGGTTGAGAAGAAATCATCTCGCATAACAGAATAGCGGTAGCTGCCGCAAAACAGGTGGTTGCAGATTTGTCTACTTCCTTGGTGACGGCGTTATCACTTGGACAAGGAAAATCCAGAAAAAATGCAGAGGACTTTCCCTTGTCGACTTCTTGGGAGCACTGCTCCCCGCACTCGCTCCCCGCACCGCCCCCGCAGACCGCCATCGCGACTGCTCCCGACCGCTCCCGCACCGGACGTGTTTCGGCGGTTCTTCGCTTTTGGCTGAGCTCGACGCCTCACGGTATCTCGCTACACCGCCCCTTCAATATAAATGTATAATCTCCCGCTGCTGTTTTCGATGTCTCACGCCGCAGACTTTTCTTTGCAGGCCGACGAAAACCCCGCGGCACCATATTGTACACCATCGGCGCACTGTAAGGTGGCCGTGGGGAAGGCGACGATAATGAAGCCGGGAACCATTGTTCCACAAACCGCCGATCCCCCAAACGCCTTTCAAGGTACGGGCCACGAGAATTTGCCTCCTCCAACACTACCGGTGGATGACGAGGAGACACCGCGCGGCTTGGTGATTGTTGCAATGGGTGGGTCCTGTTAGGCCAAAGAGTCTGCTTGCTTGAGGCGGCCGAGCACACCCACGAGCACGAAGCCTCAAAGAAGGTATGAATATCAACACCCCACCTACCCAATTAGCATCGGGTGTCGGGTTGGGTGATAGCGACGGGTAAGGAGGAGGCTCCATTAGTCGTGATGACGCCGCCATGGATGAGGATGAGGATGACGATGGCGCTGAACAAGATGTCTATACCGGCGCGCCTCGTGGTTTGAGCGCCATGAGTTGGTGCCCGAATTACCGCCTCAACGATATTGACGACCTTCCGAGTAAAGAAGTCTAGGAAGAGAGCGAGGAAAGGCAAAAAGCTGATTCTATGATCCAGCCGCCTCAGCAGCCTCTGCCAGGATCAGATAGATATCCTCGATGCGGATAAATGGCATATCCCCGTCAACCAATCCTACCGCAACAGCGCCACGGGCCAGATTCGCGATCTAAGGAGACTTCATGATGATGTGCTGCGGTAGAGAAATGCCTCATCACTCGAAGATCCAGATACCCACCGTGACGTGGTTAACGCTCCGCGCAAATGTCGACGTCGACAGCCTTCCCTACGGATAAGTTCTTCCTCCGATTCGATTACATATTCGACATGTTTCACGTGAAGAAGCTGGATTTTACGCTTGTCCGCCTTTTATGCCTTGCACATGAACTACATCATTGGGGTTGAGCAGATACGCTATATCTGTGTCGCCGACCTGCATTACATGCACGAGAGCTTCTTGGGAGTCTGTGCAGCAGCAGCGTGAATACGCGAGGGATTACATCGCCGGCCATGCTCGCCAATAAGGACAAGGAGGCGATTCTCGTGCCTTATCATCCTGTAAGTCATCCGCGCTGCTATCCTTCCTTCGATTTCAATAATTCATTTGCACGGTGGAGGATAATTAATTTGAGGTGTACTTATTTTATGCAGCGGCGGCGCCCGTCCTCATCATCCTCTACCCCGATTCTCCCACGCCTTTACTTGGACTCGTCAAGAACATTCACAAAAGGATTACACCCACATCAAAGATGTTCTCGATATGCTATGTTTTACTACCAAGCAAGGTGGAGAGGTTAGGGACAAGAAGAGAAGGGCGGCAGGGCGCCTTCGCCATAAGACCGACCTCCGCTAGATCCAAAGAACCGAACGATTCTCTTAATGATGGATTCTATGTCCTACACCACATGCCGGAGTACGACGGGATCACCAGAACCTTCAAATGTCACCTACATCTGGCGATGCCCATATTCTGCAATGGGCAAAGGACATAGGAGATATCGAGGATCATCGACTTCGAGCTGAGTTCTATAACATCCAGCGCGAACTTGCCCAAATCATCATGAAAGAGGTCGCTGAAAAACAGGATGTTCTACGGAGAAGGACAAATGTCGGGAAGACGTCCAACATGGATAGCCTCTCAGCGCCTCGACATGAAGCCTTTCACTAAACTCGGGACTATCTCCCGACCTTGATGGATGGCACGACATGTTGGAGTGATTGTCGATATATGACAATGTGTCTGCTTAGTCCATACTTTCCGTATGACAAAACTTTGAGTTATGCGCAGTGAAACTTTATTTGTGATGTAATTAAACCGTCCTCCTCCTCGACTAGCTTAAGATCACTAGTTAGGCATTTTGGGTAATGGCGAACTTTGTTATTTATGCTTATGATATGTTGTTTCTATTTTGTCAAGTCTGCTCTTTCGTTGCTCGACTATATATGTTGCATATCATCGACTCATGTGACGATGCAGTGCATAGATCATCGATGGCTAAGAAGTGCTATGCCAGAGTATATATACGATGAGTGGCCGGAGTGTCGTGCCCTGTGTTGCCGGTTTCGCTTCCGAGTTTACAGCAGAGTTAGTTTAGGTTCACGCTAATGCGAGAGAGGGATACGAACTCATGTACTCAAAGTGACAGCTCTTCTCAGATACCATTGTTTAGATGGATGACGATGTATTTGCAAGTAATCAAGGACTTGTATCGCTATTTTCGAGATGATGACGAGAGACCACTTTGTGTTGGATGATGATTATGATGAGACTATTTGTATGTATATGCTATGATTATATTCGTGGTCTCGCAGCATTTGTATGTGTATCATGATGACATTTCTATGTGCTAAAGATTCTTCTATAAAGCCTGTTCAAATACAAAACAAATATGCCAAAAAAACAAAAACCTGCTAAATTAGTAGTAGCGAGTGTATAGAAGTTAGCAGCGCCGCTTATATCAAGAGCTGCTTACTGCAAAGGGCGCTTAGAGCTACTAGCAGAAGCGTTCTCAAGAATCACTGTCAAGCTACACTTGTGTAGCAAGAGCGCCGGTGACCACGCCGCCATCGCTATATGTTAGTCAGAAGCGCTTATTAGTAGCGCCCCACCCCGCCATCGACACACCTAAACCCGCTACCGCTGCTAGCCTTTTCCCTAGTAGTGATGTGATGGACAAGACCCATCCGTTAGCTTAGCATATTGATCGCTCAGTTTTATTGATATTGCTCTTCATGTCAAATACATATTCCTTCGACTATGAGATCATGCAACTCCCGTGATACCGAGGAATGCCTTTGTGCTATCAAACGTCACAATGTAACCTCGGTGATTATAAAGATGCTCGCAGTATTCCAAGGTGTCTTGTTGGGTTGGCATGAATCGAGATTAGGATTTGTCACCCGAGTATCGCGGAGGTATCTCCTGCCCTCTCGGTAATGCACATCATAAGAAGCCTTGCAAGCAATGTTACTAATGAGTTAATTGCGGATGATGTATTACTTGAACGAGTAAAGATACTTGCCGGAACTAGATTGAACTAGGTATGAAGATACCGCGATCAAATCTCGGCAAGTAACATACCGATGACAAAGGAATAATGCATGTTGTCATTACTAGACAACCGATAAAGATCTTCGAGAATATGTGGGAACCAATACGAGCATCCGTGTTCCATTGTTGGTTATCGATCAAGAGGTGTCTCGGTTATGTCTACATTGTTCTCGAACCCGTAGGGTCCGTGACGCTAACATTCAATTACGATTTTGTATTACTAGTAAACATGCCCGCATGCTGTAACGGAGAAAATAACCTCACACGCCTTTTACCCACCGAGCATGGCTAAAGACATCACCTTCATGCTCACAACATAATAAACATGACTAATACCTTATCCTCGTCAACATCCTCCATTTTAATATAACACCGTATACATATTTTTGCTTGTCGCCTTCCCGCCCTCGCCGTGGTCGCATACCGCTTGTCCCTAACCAAGGTTGGCCAGTCCAATAGTTGATTGTTGAGTCGCCTTCTGTCCGCAAAGAGCAAGAGCGTTGAACAAAGTTTTTTTAATAATCGGGCTAATATAATAGGAAAAGCACTACGATAATATATGTCTCGTGTCATCATGTAAATTAAGTAGTTTGTGCCCATGAAACCTTAGTTGGACTCTCATGCATTTTGACGAGAGTCACCGAGCCAAGGGACCGGACGACGTGAAGATGCGCAGAGAAAAATATTCCTTTCATATCCCTAGTTTAATAAATTGAACTAAAACAATGCATCAGGTGGACAGATTTGAAAAATTCGCCAAGTTTCATTAATAGGTATAGATTAAAGCAATTTAGCTACATTACCTCCCAATTTTTCTTTAAAAAACATGTCTTAAAATAATGTTTGCCGTTCCAAATTTAAAGTTCAAAAAATAGCTGTGTTTTTTAAATGTTTGCAATTTCGAAAAATAATCATAAGAGTACCTCCTATTTTCTAAAAATTGTTTTTTTTCAAAGATGCTCTGGTTTCAAAAAATAAAAAGAGAAATATTGTTCCTTTTTTCAAAAAATTGTTCGAGTTTAAATTTTTTATTAAAAAATTTGCAAAAAAAATTCGTTGTCAAATATATTCACTCAGAAAAATAAATCTTTTCCTCTCAGTATTTCCCTCGACCGTGAGCTTAATTTAAAATTTGCGCCGCTAATTAAACACCAACATTTGTTTAGTCTAGTGGCTAGCATTTTCAACGATACAGCGTGAGCGACTGGGCTCGACTCCTCACAACGCAATATGTTTTCTTGGATTTTCTTTTATCGGCGCAGTTATTGGTATGCTAATGGGCCGCCCATTACGGCTCAGACGAGGGGTCTCAA
>JAHIAM010002460.1:0-30953 GCA_021605205.1 Aegilops longissima | reverse complement strand
AGCACCACGTGATGATCGGTGTGATAGATTCTAACGTTCGAATACAACGGGTGTAAGCCAGATTTACACACAAATACACTTAGGTTGACTTGACGAGCCTAGCATGTACAGACATGGCCTCAGAACACGGAAGACCGAAAGTTCGAGCATGAGTCGTATAGAAGATACGATCAACATGAAGATGTTCACCGATGTTGACTAGTCCGTCTCACGTGATGATCGGACACGGCCTAGTTGACTCGGATCATGTTTCACTTAGATGACTAGAGGGATGCCTATCTGAGTGGGAGTTCATTGAATAATTTGATTAGATGAACTTAATTATCATGAACTTAGTCTAAAATCTTTACAATATGTCTTGTAGATCAAATGGCCCATGCTAATGTTGCCCTCAACTTTAACGCTTCCTAGAAAACCAAGTTGAAAGATGATGGCAGCAACTATACTGGACTGGGTCCGAACCCGAGATCATCCTCATAGATGCCAAGAAAGATTATGTCCTAGAAGCACCGCTAGGTGAAGCACCCATCGAGAGAACCAAGATGTTATGAGCGCTTGGCAATCTCGTCTTGATGATTACTCCCTCGTTCAATGCGGCATGCTTTACAGCTTAGAACCGGGCTCCCAAAGCGTTTTGAGCAACACGGAGCATATGAGATGTTCAAGAGCTGAAAATGGTTTTCCAAACTCATGCCCGGTCGAGAGATATGAAGTCTCCGACAAGTTCTTGATTGTAAGATGGAGGAAATAGTTACATCGGTGAGCACATACTCAAGATGTCCAGGTTGCACAACCGCTGACTCAGCTGGGAGTTAATCTCCGGATGACGCGGTCATTGACAGGATCCTTGATCGCTTCCACCGAGCTACAAGAGCTTTGTGATGAACTTCAATATGCAGGGGATGGAAGAGACCATTCTGAGGTATATTCAATGCTGAAATCAGCGGAGGTGGAGATCAAAAGGAACATCAAGTGTTGATGGTGAATAAAACCACTAAGTTTAAGAAAGGCAAGGGTAAGAAGAACTTCAAGAAGGACGGCAAGGAGTTGCCACGCCTGCAAGCCGATTGCCGGGAAGAAGCCAAAGAATGGACCCAAGCCCGAGGCCGAGTGCTTTTATTGCAAGGGAAGTGGTCACCGTAGCGGAACTGCCCCAAATACTTAGCGGACAAGAAGGCCGGCAACACTAAAGGTATATGTGATATACATGTAATTGATGTGTACCTTACTAGTACTCGTAGTAGCTCCTGGGTATTTGATACCAGTGTCGTTGCTCATATTTGTAACTCAGAGCAGGAGCTACGGAATAAGTGGAGACTGGCGAAGGACGAGGTGACGATGCGCGTCGGGAATGATTCCAAGGTCGATGTGATCGCTGTCGGCACGCTGCCTCTACAGTTACCTACGGGATTAGTTTTAAACCTCAATAATTGTTATTTAGTTCCAGCTTTGAGCATGAACATTGTATCAGGATCTCGTTTAATTCTAGATGGCTACTCATTTAAATCCGAGAATAATGGTTGTTCTATTTATATGAGAGATATGTTTTATGGTCATGCCCCGCTGGTGAATGGTTTATTCTTAATGAATCTCGAGCTTAATGTTACACATATTCATAGTGTGAATACCAAAAGATGTAAGGTTGATAATGATAGTCCCACATACTTGTGGCACTGCCGCCTTGGTCACATAGGTGTCAAACGCATGAAAAAGCTCCATGCAGATGGACTTTTGGAGTCTCTTGATTACGAATCATTTGACACGTGCGAACCATGCCTCATGGGTAAAATGACCAAGACTCTGTTCTCCGGAACAATGGAGCGAGCAACCAACTTGTTGAAGCCATGCAATCCGAGATAGGATCCATGTATGAAAACAAAGTATGGACTTTGACTGACTTGCCCGATGATTGGCGAGCCATAGAAAATAAATGGATCTTTAAGAAGAAGACGGACGCGGATGGTAATGTGACCATCTATAAGGCTCGACTTGTCGCTAAGGGTTATCGACAAGTTCAAGGGGTTGACTACGATGAGACTTTCTCACCCGTAGCGAAGCTGAAGTCAGTCCGAATCATGTTAGCAATTGCCGCATTCTATGATTACGAGATATGGCAAATGGACGTCAAAACGGCATTCCTTAACGGCTTTCTTAAGGAAGAATTGTATATGATACAGCCGGAAGGTTTTTTCGATCCTAAGAATGCTAACAAGGTGTGCAAGCTCCAACGCTCAATCTATGGGCTGGTGCAAGCATCTCGGAGTTGGGACATTCGGTTTGATGAGATGATCAAAGTGTTTGGGTCTACACAGACTTATGGAGAAGCCTGTGTTTACAAAAAAGTGAGTGGGAGCTCTGTAGCATTTCTCATATTATATGTGGATGACATACTGTTGCTGGGAAATGATATAGAATTCTTGGAAAGCATAAAGGCCTACTTGAACAAGTGTTTTTCAATGAAGGACCTTGGAGAAGCTGCTTATATATTAGGCATCAAGATCTATAGAAATAGATCGAGACGCCTCATTGGTCTTTCACAAAGTACGTACCTTGACAAGATATTGAAGAAGTTCAATATGGATCAGTCCAAGAAGGGGTTCTTGCCTGTATAGCAAGGTGTGCGATTGAGCACGGCTCAATGCCCGACCACGACAGAAGATAGAGAAAAGATGAATGTCGTCCCCTATGCCTCAGCCATAGGGTCTATTATGTATGCCATGCTGTGTACCAGACCTGATGTAAACCTTGCCGTAAGTTTGGTAGGAAGGTACCAAAGCAATCCCGGCATGGAACACTGGACAGCGGTCAAGAATATCCTGAAGTACCTGAAAAGGACTAAGGACATGTTTCTCGTATATGGAGGTGATGAAGAGCTCGTCGTAAAGGGTTACGTTGACGCTAGCTTCGACACAGATCTAGATGGCTCTAAGTCAAAAACCGGATACGTGTTTATTTTGAATGGTGGGGCAGTAAGTTGGTGCAGTTGCAAGCAAAGCGTCGTGGCGGGATCTACATGTGAAGCGGAGTACATGGCAGCCTCGGAGGCAGCGCATGAAGCAATATGGGTGAAGGAGTTCATCACCGACCTAGGAGTCATACACAATGCGTCGGGGCCGGTCACTCTCTTCTGTGACAACACTAGAGCTATTGCACTAGCCAAGGAGCCCAGGTTTCACAAGAAGACCAGGCACATCAAGCGTCGCTTCAACTCCATTCGTGAAAATGTTCAAGATGGAGACATAGATATTTGTAAAGTACATACGGACCTGAATGTCGCAGATCCGTTGACTAAACCTCTCCCTAGAGCAAAACATGATCAACACCAGAACTCTATGGGTGTTCGATTCATCACAATGTAACTAGATTAGTGACTCTAGTGCAAGTGGGAGACTGTTGGAAATATGCCCTAGAGGCAATAATAAAATGGTTATTATTATATTTCTTTGTTCATGATAATTGTCTATTGTTCATGCTATAATTGTGTTATCCGGAAATCGTAATACATGTGTGAATACATAGACCACAACATGTCCCTAGTGAGCCTCTAGTTGACTAGCTCGTTGATCAACAGATAGTCATGGTTTCCTGACTATGGACACTGGATGTCATTGATAACGGGATCACATCATTAGGAGAATGATGTGATGGACAAGACCCAATCCTAAGAATAGCACAAAGATCGTGTAGTTCGTTCGCTATAGCTTTTCCAAATGTCAAGTATCATTTCCTTAGACCATGAGATTGTGCAACTCCCGGATATCGTAGGAGTGCTTTGGGTGTGCCAAACGTCACAACTTAACTGGGTGGCTATAAAGGTGCACTACGGGTATCTCCGAAAGTGTCTGTTGGGTTGGCACGAATCGAGACTGGGATTTGTCACTCCGTATGACGGAGAGGTATCTCTGGGCCCACTCGGTAATGCATCATCATAATGAGCTCAATGTGACCAAGATTCTGGTCACGGGATCATGCATTATGGTACGAGTAAAGTGACTTGCCGGTAACGAGATTGAACGAGGTATTGGGATACCGACGATCGAGTCTCGGGCAAGTAACATACCGATTGACAAAGGGAATTGTATACGGGATTAATTGAATCCTCGACATCGTGGTTCATCCGATGAGATCATCGAGGAGCATGTGGGAGCCAACATGGGTATCCAGATCCCGTTGTTGGTTATTAACCGGAGAGTCGTCTCGGTCATGTCTGCATGTCTCCCGAACCCGTAGGGTCTACACACTTAAGGTTCGGTGACGCTAGGGTTGTAGAGATATTAGTATGCAGTAACCCGAAAGTTGTTCGGAGTCCCGGATGAGATCCTGAATGTCACTAGTAGTTCCGGAATGGTCCGGAGGTAAAGATTTATATATAGGAAGTCAAGTTTCAGCCATCGGGAAAGTTTCGAGGGTCACCGATATTGTACCGGGACCACCGGAAGGGTCCCAGGGGTCCAACGGGTGGGGCCACCTATCCCGGAGGGCCCCATGGGCTGAAGCGGGGAGGGTAACCAGCCCCTGGTGGGCTGGTGCGCCTCCCTTGGGCCTCCCCCTGCGCCTAGGGCAGGAAACCCTAGGGGTGGGGGGCGCCCCCCTTGGCTTGGGGGGCAAGCCACCCCCTTGGCCGCCGCCCCCCCTTGGAGATCCCATCTCCTAGGGCCGGCGCCCCCCCCCCCCAGGGGTCCTATGTATAGTGGGGGGAGGGAGGGCAGCCGCACCCTAGCCCCTGGCGCCTCCCTCTCCCTCTCCAACACCTCCTCCTCTCCGTAGAGCTTGGCGAAGCTCTGCCGAGATCCCCGTTGCATCCACCACCACGCCGTCGTCCTGCTGGATCTCCATCAACCTATCATTCCCCTTGCTGGATCAAGAAGGAGGAGACGTCTTCCCCAACCGTACGTGTGTTGAACGCGGAGGTGCTGTCCGTTCGGCACTCGGTCATCGTTGATTTGGATCATGACGAGTACGACTCCATCAACTCCGTTCTCTTGAACGCTTCCGCTCGCGATCTAGAAGGGTATGTAGATGCACTCCTTTTCCCCTCGTTGCTAGATAACTCCATAGATTGATCTTGGTGATGCGTAGAAATTTTTTGATTTCTGCTACGTTCCCCAACATTTGCCACGTGGTACTAGCAAAGGAGGACATTAATTATCCCTTGCATGCATGCAGGAGTTTGTAAAAAAAATGCATCTTGATGTTCCGTGCAATGCACGGGCATCTTGCTAGTCCATGAAAACAACACATGGAAAAATTCCACGGTGAACGAGGGATTTGAATCTGTTGCGAGGGGCTGTTTGGATCTTGCCCGGGGTAGCCAAAATATTGGCGACCCTTTTGTCCACCGATGCCTTTGCCACCGATGAACGAGGAATGGCTCGGGTGCTCATGTGCTGTCATGCATCCTCCAGCACGCACATTGGAGACGAGCTCGCACGAGCTGTGTTTTTTTGTCCCACAACACCGCTCGAGCCGCCCGCAGACCGACCGGCGACCCACAAATTACGCCATCCAACCGTAGCCGCACACATTATGACAGCAACTGAACCAACCAGACGAAATTCACGCAAAGACGTAGACAAACTGATATTTCATATAAACAACGACGAAAATCATATAAAATACCGGATTTTCATACAAACATGACGGATTTCATTACATTCAAATGAACTACGCGGTGCTAGTTCTGGACAGCACAGGTATATAATACCTGGCCTAAATGGTCGCCCGCCGATCGATTTGTGTTCCTCATGTCCGGCAACACGATCACCGGACTGCCGGGAGCCCCGGAGGTATATGCTTCAGCGCAAAGGACGGCTCGCTTCCCCACTGCCCAATTGATATCATTGGCTTGTGCCGTAAGATGATGGTGGCCGGCACCGGTTCGAGTTCATCACCGGCCACTACTTCGCCATGGCCGGCACCGGCTCGAGTTCATCCTAACATTCCCCTCTTCCATGGAGCCCATGCGAGGTTGACGAAGGTCCTCGCAACAAAAGGATCCGGAAAGACACCTGCTGTGTACGCTGGTGTCGCCTCCGTGGTGGCCTTCATGGGACCCAAGCGGCGGGGCCTCCCGTGTTCTACTTCTCCTCGATGATGGCGGCGGACGCGGAGGCGCTGGCCACCGACTCATCGCTCTCCACGCGTGCGGCTTCTATCGCTGCTTGCATGGCGCGGCCGCCGGCATGGGAGTCTCGGCCACAGAAACGGGAGACGCGGTACGAGGTAGCGGCGTGGACGGCAGCAACGACGCCCGTGTGCCGCTCCTCGTCGAGCTGGCCTGGAGCGGCGAAGTTCTTGAACGCTACCGGCTTGGGGCAGCAACTGGCTCCGTCGGGCGAGGGGAGGGAGGTGGATCAGCGAGCTGCATAGCTCGTATCCGGTGGGCTACCCAGCCGGCTTGGATGCGGAATAACTACTCTTCGTAAGCCATTGTAAGAGTGGACAAAATGGTGGAGGAGATAGGGGAGCGGCGGAGGTGTGCGATTCTTGGCCGGCGTTTGGCCTCATTTAAATAGGAGATTAAATAGACGGCGGACGGGAGGAGCTCGGCCGGTGTTGCGTTTAACGTCGGCCCGGTCATGAACGGACGTGTGTCCAGAGTGTGTTTCTCGGCTTTCACACGGGCGGGTTTCATGGAGGCGTTTGAATGTGGCACGGAGGCGTGTTCAGCCGGACGTGCCGCAAGTGGCACCCTCGACTCTGACCTAGGACACCGCACCGTTCTTCCACTGACGTTTGGGCTCTTTGGGTGCATGGCCTGCATGTTAGAGACCCAACGCAGGCAGCGCATAGCTGAGGAACCTTTGGTGGGCCAGGGCGGGCAGAAGCGGGCATTTCATAAACCGATGATTGTTAATTGAGTGTGACGTCATCTTTTTCATGTAGATAAGCCTACTATGTTGATAGCCCGTTCGATACGTTGTGATTCATAAAGACCGCTACAAACATCAATGTTCTTCTTATCACAGATAAGATTGATTAATACCCGTAACAATCCATGTCCTTAACAAAGGGTGTGTAGCAACCCGACCCAAATGGATCGAAGTCTCTGTGCTTACGTGTCATCCCTGGATCGGTATGCTGACACACACAGTACTCGAGGAATTATAACAGAGTTCAATCACACACTTTATTACATCGAGATCCTCAAAAGAGTACTTATTACAATAATATGGCCAAAGGCCATCTAAAACAAAATAACTGCGGAAGCATCGAAGGTAAATGAGTCCATCCAACTCCATGGCAAACTGAGTGCAGAACAACGACCTATCGCATATTTAATCCTCGTAGGAAAAGTCTACAACATGAGACGTTGCAGCCGTGTAGGTCAGCACATGGAATATGCTCGCGATTTCACACCTTAAAATAATAATAAAAACTATCTCTATATGCAAATTTAGCTGCTGCAGGCTATAAGTTAAATTTTTACATAAAGCCAATTTTACCCTACAATAAAGGAATAAATTTTTATTAACTACTAAATTAAAATGCCATTATTGAGAAGGTTCCTCCAACTCAATCCCAAAATTCCCAAGTTATTAGTAACCCAATAATTTCATTAAATAGAGTGATGAGATCAACCAATAATTCACTTCTAGATACTCAAGTTGTCCATAACCGGGGACACGGCTAATCATGATTAGTTTGTACACTTTGCAGAGGTTTGCACACTTTTCCCCACAAGACTCGACCACCTCCATGGTCGGAAGATCGAGACATAGCCTTTCAGAAGCGTTTGCCCTTAACCCTGGGTAGACCGGTACACCTACTTTCCCCTACATCAGCTAGTCTACCACGGAAATAGGTCACCCAACTTACTCAACTATGCCAGAGCCCATAATGGCTTGTGGCTGCACACGGAAGCTTCTAGGCATGAAATATCTTATGATCCCTTTGAGCCTGGGTGGCGGACCTAGGGTAATCACACGGGTACTCCGGGATTCCCCTTAGGCAAGCACTGGTTACTCTAGGTGCCCCAAACAATCCACCCAGATGTGTATTAAAGTTGCCACCTTATGTTGTCCCAAAATTATTATCTCTCGCACCTTGCATGGATCACTCAAACCAATCCCCGTCTACGAGCATGGCTCAGCAATATATGACATAACGAAAATTCCCAGGGTGATCAAAGGTCATAGGTTCCTACCACATGAACTACATAGCATATCCACATGTTCCCAATCCTATCCGTGCAATCTTTGAGGGTTAAACTAATGCATAGTAAAAACTGGGTATTCAAAAATTATGATCAAAGTGTGAACTTGCCTTGCTGACGTTCGTTGAACTGTAAAGATTCGTAGTAGCAAGCTTCGCACTCCGGATGATCTAGCGTAAGCAAGCAATAACATACATAAGCATACAAGCAAAGATCCAAAAAACAAATGAAGGACTTCGAAAAAACTCCAAAACATCCAAATAAAGTTTCTGTATAGAACGTAATTTTTATAGTAGCAAAAATAAGTGTGTTTGGGTTTAACACAAAGTACATGTTACGAGCTTCGATTTGCAAAAATAATCACCTAAAACGGAGTTATGAAACTCGAGATATGGCCTAACGAAGTTTGAATTCAGATCTGTTTGAATTCAAATTTTAAAATTTTCAAAAATATTTTTCGTTTGGTTCTCTGGATAGAGGGGATTTTTATGAACTAGTAGGAAAAAGAATCAACTAAATCGGATCTATAGATTAAAAGATATGAATTTCTGAAGATTGGGCATTTTTCTGGAAATCAATCACGGGATTCAATATGAGCTGCCACGTGGCGTGCTGCTATAGGAAGATACCCCTTCGTTTTTTTTCAGATCAGAGAGAGCAACCTGTTGGATCCAGCAGATCGAAGGGAGAGGGCTCACCGGAGAGAGGAGATCCGTTTGCCGGAGTGCGGCGGCGGCGGCTCTGGTTCGCCGGGATCCGGCGTCGGAGTTGTTTCAGGAGAGTGGCGAGTGTAGGACGGGGTAGACGGCGCCGGGTCGAATCCAAGACACAAGGCTGGGCTCCCAACTTCTTCCTGTAGCAACCAGGAGAAGCTGCCGGAGTTGGGGTAGCTCCGGCGAGCAATTTCTCAAAGCAAGGAGCGACTCAGAGAGGGGTTTTCGGGGAGGGAAGTGAGGAGGAGAATGGCATCGCGGGGGCCTATTTATAGGGTCAGGGGAGGTCTGTACAGGTAGATCAAGGGGCTCAACGTCACCATTAATGGCTGTTTTGTGCAAGAACGTTTCCAGATCAGTTCGGCGATTTAAGGCAATAATGTTGGGCTTTAATTCCCTGAATGGGTTATTGGTAACGTCCTCAACAATTTCCGTGTTGACTCCGGAGTGAAACGGCAAAGAAATTAAGTGGGAGGAGGGAAGGAAGAGGTAGAGGTGACATGGTTATTCCTCTGTGTTCCTGAAGGCTGAACGAAAAGAGGTAGAAGAAGACCAGCGCATGGGCCTTGCCCTAAATGAAAGGGAGATGGGCTTAGTGAGAAAAGTGGCCCGTGGCTAAGTGGTTTTTTTAATAACAGAAACACTATGACACCGAAAATACAAATCTCTCCCTAATAATAAAGCACGGATTGGGTCTCCGGGTTCACCGTCGTGGTGTTTTTATTAAAAAAGTCCATGTGATTGTAGATATTTGAACCCGCCATCCTTTCTTAAGTCAGAAAAACGTTTCGTATTTGTGCCCCACCCTGGACGTGTTTTCACCACACACAAAAAACCCACCCCCGAGTCGATTGACCGCGCTCCCACCCCCATCTGAATCCACCGCCTCCTTCTCGCCGACATGCGTCCTCCGCGGCGCCATCCTCCACCGCGCCGTCCTCCCCGCACCCGGACTGCCTCCTCTCCGCCGTGTCCTCCTCCCCACGCAGTCCAGGTCCTCCGCGGGCGGCTCGCCGACGCTGGCGCCGTCCTCCCCGCACCCCGGACTGCCTCCTCTCCACCGTGCCCTCCTCCCCGCGCCGTCCAGGTCCTCCATGGGCGTCTCGCCGACGCCGGCGCCGTCCTCCCTGCACCCCGGACTGCCTCCTCTCCGTCGTGCCGTCCTCCTCGCGCCGTCCAGGTCCTCCGCGGGCGTCGCCGACGCCGAGCCCAGGCCGCCGCGCTCGGTCCTGCGCCAGCAGAGCTCGGCCCTTGCCGCCCGACCGCGACGGGCTGCTTAACACGCTCCTCGTCGCCGCCACGGGCAACGCCGGGAGGAGGACACGCGGGAGGCGGTGTAGTGCCAAAATCAGCGCGTGACGGATCCAGCCGAGGGTTATGGCGACACGAACACGAAGGCTCTGGCCGCGGCCACCGCGATGTATACCCCGCCCCTGCTTGCCGAGCACTACCTTGCCGGATCACATGTTGTTTGATTCACTATTTGGTTGAAGTGTATACTGATTACACCTTCTACCATGTTGATTCGCTGCAGATATACCTGATGGTGAGAGTTGTCGACGGGTCTTCGTCCCATGTGGTGGCGAGTCGAGGTGAACACAGCAATGTTAAATCATGCTTAACGGGTAATGTCAAAGCAACTCAATTTCTTTAAAAATTGTAATTTTGGTTTCATCCTTCTTTCTTTTCGCAAATACAGGTCCAGTACTTCTATTTGTTTTTTAGCTGATGTTATACTAATGTGAGGTTTAGCATTAGCGGTAACTTTATGCAATTACACTTAGTCAATAGCCTTTTTTGTTGCTCTAGGATTTTTATGTGGGTAATGGTGTGATCTCTGTACAGACTATATATGTTGATGAAATACATGTCACCATGAAAAATAGCATGTCCGAGATAAGGCAATGGAACCTTCATATGGTGCATACTAGGGACAAAAATGTTTACCCGATGCAACGCACGGGCGTTTGTGCTAGTAATTATAAGTCTAAAAAAATTTCCAGAAAATTCACATAGTTATATGGTCTTATGTATGACCTAGTGAACTTTTATCTGGCCTAAAATGCAAGTTTTCAAAAGTAAACTTTTTGGCTATGCTAATAAAATAAATTGCAAATAAAACTCAACAAATATATTTTGGTTCCAAATTCAATTTCCAATATTTTCTTTTCTGATTTTGAAGAAGTCATTTTATCTTCTCTCTTTATTTTATTTTTGATATAATGGAAATGAATTTTTTTGGTGAAACCAAATTTGATCCAAACTCCCAACTTCAAAAAATTCAAAATTGGTTTTTAGGGAAACTTCCAACTCTCTCTTTTGGTCCTTGAGTTGCTCAAAGTTCCTTGGATCAAAATTCAAATAAAACAAATGGAGGAAAAAATGCATAAATCATGGATGCATATGAATGATCTATTTATAAACATCCAAATTGAAAATTGGGATGTTACAAACCTACCCCCCCTTAAGATGAATCTCGCCCTCGAGATTCGGGTTGGCTAGCAAAAAGGTGTGGGTGGTCCTGTCGGATATCATCTTCTCGTTCCCAAGTGGCTTCTTCCTTAGTATGATGACTCCACTGAACCTTGCAAAACTTGATGACCTTGATGCGGGTAACCCTGCTTGCAGTCTCGAGAATCTTGATGGGCTTCTCCTCATAGGTCAGATCAGTATCCAACTGTATGGCCTCAAGTGGTATTGTATATCTCAAAGGAACATCGGCCATCTTGGCATGGCACTTCTTCAACTGGGAAACGTGAAACACATCATGAACTCCTGACAAGGCATCTGGTAATTCCAACTTGTAGGCAACTTCACCCATGCGTTCTAAAACTCTGTATGGCCCCACAAACCGTGGTGCTAACTTTCCTTTGACTCCAAATCGTTTAACTCCTCGAAGTGGTGACACACGCAAATATGCTCTATCTCCGACTTCATAGGTTACCTCCTTGCGTTTAGTATCTGCATAACTCTTCTGTCTGGATTGGGCTACCTTGAGTCTATCGCGGATCAACTTGACTTTCTCCTCTGAATCTCTAATTAAATCTGGTTCGAATAATTTACGGTCTCCAACTTCATCCCACATCAATGGTGTCCTGCACCTCCTTCCGTACAAAGCTTCGAAAGGGGCCATTTTCAAACTAGCTTGATAGCTGTTGTTATATGAGAATTCTGCGTATGGAAAATTATCATCCCAACTAGATCCATAATCTAGTGCACAAGCTCTCAACATGTCCTCTAGAATCTGGTTGACTCTCTCGGTCTGCCCATCTGTCTACGGATGAAAGACTGTATTGAACTCTAGCCTGGTACCCAAAGTTTCGTGTAACTGATGCCAAAACTTTGAGGTAAATTGTGTTCCTCTATCTGATACGATGGTCCTCGGAACTCCATGCAGGCATACAATCCTGGTCATGTATATCTTGGCTAACTTAGCACTTGTATATGTGGTTTCCACGGGGATAAAGTGAGCTACCTTAGTCAAGCGATCAACCACTACCCAAATAGAATCATAGCCTGATCGGGTCCTTGGTAATCCTGTAATGAAGTCCATGCCAAGCTTGTCCCACTTCCAATCTGGTATCGGCTGAAGCAATCCTGCTGGTTTCTGGTGCTCTGCCTTAACCCTCTGACATACGTCACATACTGCGACATACTCGGCAATATCCTTCTTCATACCTGTCCACCAGAAACTTTCCTTCAAGTCCAAATACATCTTGGTGTTGCCCGGGTGTATTGAATAAGGCGAATCATGAGCCTCCTGAAAAATCAATTTCCTGATCTACGGGTCATTTGGCACGTCATCGCTGCTCAAACCATAAGGTTCCATGTTCATCCTCACGAAATCCTTCTGCCTTTCCTTGGTTCATCCTTCCCTTTATCTCCACAATACCTTTGTCTAACTTCTGGGCTTCTCGGATCTTTCCCAACAAAGTGGATTGAATTTCCATTGCGGCAACAAAACCTCATGGTACTATCTCCAATCGAAGATCTCTGAGATCATCAATTAACTCCTGAGGTAGTTCTCCTGCTGTGAGAGTATTGACATAACTCTTGCGGCTCAATGCATCTGCCACAACATTGGCCTTTCCTGGGTGATAGTGCAATTTCATATCATAATCCTTTATGAGCTCCAACCATCTTCTCTGCCTGAGGTTCAACTCCTTTTGCGTGAAGATGTATTTCAAACTCTTGTGATCCGTGTAAACATCACAACGATTTCCGATAAGAAAATGTCTCCAGGTCTTGAGTGTGTGCACTACGGCTGCTAACTCCAAATCATGTGTGGCATAATTCCGCTCATGAGGTCGAAGCTGACGTGAGGCATATGAAACAACTCTTCCTTCTTGCATAAGAACACCTCCAAGTCCCTGACGAGAAGCGTCGCAATATACTTGGAAATCCTTGCGTATATTCGGAAGAATTAGCACTGGGGCTGTGACTAAACGTTTCTTCAACTACTGAAAACTAGTATCACATTCCTCGGTCCAATTAAACTTGGTGTCTTTCTTCAATAAGTCTATCATGGGCTTCGCGATCTTGGAGAAATTCTCAATAAATCTCCGGTAATATTCTGCAAGTCCAAGAAAACTGCGAATCTCTCCGACTGAGGTGGGTGCCTTCCATTCGGTGACGGCTTCAACCTTGGAGGGGTCTACTGCTATTCCTTCTCCTGATATAACATGTCCGAGAAATCCTACTTCCTTCAACTAGAATTCGCACTTGCTGAACTTTGCGTATAATTGATGTTCCCTGAGCTTCTCTAGAACCAAGCGCAAATGTTCCTTGTGTTCTTCTTCATTCTTCGAGTAAATCAATATGTCATCAATGAATACCACAACAAACTTATCCAAGAACTCCATGAATACCTTATTCATCATACTCATAAAATAGGCAGGGGCATTAGTCAAACCAAAAGACATGACCATATACTCATAAAGCCCATATCTCGTGGTAAAATTTGTCTTGGGTATATCGTGTTCTCGAATCTTCAGCTGGTGATATCCTGATCGAAGATCGATCTTGGAGAAAACTTATGCTCCTTGTAGCTGGTCAAACAAATCATTGATCATTGGTAGAGGGTACTTGTTCTTAGTCGTCACCTCGTTTAGCGCACGATAATCTACAACCATTCTCAAGGTTCCATCCTTCTTCTCAACTAGAAGCATTGGGGCTCCCCATGGTGATGAACTTGGTTGAATATAACCTTTCTCCAATAATTCCTTAATCTGCTTCTTAATTTCCTCTAGATCATTTGCGGGCATCCGGTACGGTTTAGAGTGGATGAGAAATTAGATTAGAATAAGGGCCTAATGAGAGAAATCACTACCCTTATGCTTATGGTAGCAAGAAAACTTCAAATCAAGCAATTCACACAAATCACACCACACAAGCAAAACCTACAGGTAAGGTCATATCCACAAGAGATATGATCTCTTCATAATACCGCAAGTCATTAGTTGGACTCAACTTGGTAGTGGTGGTCTGAAATAAATCTCCTCAAATCAATGTCAACTCTAGCTTCTTCTTCTTCGTCAATGATCTCTTCATAGGTCATGGTCCCATCGGGCTGAGCAACTTGGTGATGGGGTTCAACAACTATTTTATTGAAGTGGAGAAGAGATAGAAATGAATAGAGAAGAGTATAGACCAACGGATATTTAAGGAAGTCGTAAAATAGAGTTTTCTTCCTATGGCTTTCCATTTCCTAGTGGTCGCGTCCTAAAGTCAGTTGTGTGCTCTGATACCATCTTGTAGCGACCTGACCCAAATGGATCGAAGTCTCTGTGCTTACGTGTCATCCCTGGATCGGTATGCTGACACACAGTACTCGAGGAATTATAACAGAGTTCAATCACACACTTTATTACATCGAGATCCTCAAAAGAGTACTTATTACAATAATATGGCCAAAGGCCATCTAAAACAAAATAATTGCGGAAGCATCAAAGGTAAATGAGTCCATCCAACTCCACGGCAAACTGAGTGCAGAACAACGACCTATCGCACCTTTAATCCTCGTCGGAAAAGTCTGCAACATGAGACGTTGCAGCCGTGTAGGTCAGCACATGGAATATGCTGGCGATTTCACACCTTAGAATAATAATAAAAAAACTATATCTATATGCAAATTTAGCTGGTGGAGGCTCTAAGTTAAATTTTTGCATAAAGCCAATTTTGCCCCACAACAAAGGAATACATTTTTATTAACTACTAAATTAAAATGTCATTATTGAGAAGGTTCCTCCAACTCAATCCCAAAATTCCCAAGTTATTAGTAACCCAATAATTTCATTAAATAGAGTGATGAGATCAACCAATAATTCACTTCTAGATACTCAAGTTGTCCATAACCGGGGACACGGCTAATCATGATTAGTTTGTACACTCTGCAGAGATTTGCGCACTTTTCGCCACAAGACTCGACCACCTCCATGGTCGGAAGATCGAGACATAGCCTTTCAGAAGCGTTTGCCCTTAACCCTGGGTAGACCGGTACACCTACTTTCCCCTACATCAGCTAGTCTACCACGGAAAGAGGTCACACAACTTACTCAACTATGCCAGAGCCCATAATGGCTTGTGGCTGCACACGGAAGTTTCTAGGCATGAAATATCTTATGATCCCTTTGAGCCTGGGTGGCGGACCTAGGGCAATCACACGGGTACTCCGAGATTCCCCTTGGGCAAGCACTGGTTACTCCAGGTGCCCCAAACAATCCACCCAGATGTGTATTAAAGTTGCCACCTTATGTTGTCCCAAAATTATTATCTCTCGCAGCTTGCATGGATCACTCGAACCAATCCCCGTCTACGAGCATGGCTAAGCAATATATGACATAACGAAAATTCCCAGGGTGATCAAAGGTCATAGGTTCCTACCACATGAACTACATAGCATATCCACATGTTCCCAATCCTATCCGTGCAATCTTTGAGGGTTAAACTAATGCATAGTAAATACTTGGTATTAAAAAATTATGATCAAAGTGTGAACTTGCCTTGCTGACGTTCGTTGAACTGTAAAGATTCGTAGTAGCAAGCTTCGCACTCCGGATGATCTAGCGTAAGCAAGCAATAACATACATAAGCATACAAGCAAAGATCCAAAAAGAAAACAAATGAAAGACTTCGAAAAAACACCAAAACATCCAAATAAAGTTTTTGTATAGAACGTAATTTTTATAGTAGCAAAAATATGTGTGTTTAGGTTTAACAGAAAGTACACGTTACGAGCTTCGATTTGCAAAAAGAATCACCTAAAACGGAGTTACGAAACTCGAGATATGGCCTAACAAAGTTTGAATTCAAATCTGTTTGAATTCAAATTTTACAATTTTCAAAAATATTTTTCATTTGGTTCTCTGGATAGAGGGGATTTTTATGAACTAGTAGGAAAAAGAATCAACTAAATCGGATCTATAGATTAAAAGATATGAATTTCTGAAGATTGGGCATTTTCTGGAAATCAATCACGGGATTCAATATGAGCTGCCACGTGGCGTGCTGCTATAGGAAGATACCCCTTCGTCTTTTTTTCAGATGAGAGAGAGCAACCTGTTGGATCCACAGATCGAAGGGAGAGGGCTCACCGGAGAGGGGAAATCCGTTTGCCGGAGTGCGGCGGCGGCGGCTCTGGTTCGACGGGATCCGGCGTCGGAGTTGGTTCAGGAGAGTGGAGAGTGTAGGACGGGGTAGACGGTGCCGGGTCGAATCCAAGACACAAGGCGGGGCTCCCAACTTCTTCCTGTAGCAACCAGGAGAAGCTGCCGGAGTTGGGGTAGCTCCGGCGAGCAATTTCTCAAAGCAAGGAGCGACTCAAAGAGGGGTTTTCGGGGAGGGAAGTGAGGAGGAGAATGGCATCGCGGGGGCCTATTTATAGGGTCAAGGGAGGTCGGTATAGGTAGATCAAGGGGCTCAATGTCACCATTAATGGCTGTTTTGTGCAAGAACGTTTCCGGATCAGTTCGGCGATTTAAGGCATTAATGTTGTGTTTTAATTCCCTAAATGGGTTATTGGTAACGTCCTCGACAATTTTGGTGTTGACTCCGGAGTGAAACGGCAAAGAAATTAAGTGGGAGGAGGGAAGGAAGAGGTAGAGGTGACATGGTTGTTCCTCTGTGTTCCTGAAGGCTGAATGAAAGGAGGTAGAAGAAGACCAGCGCATGGGCCTTGCCCTAAATGAAAGGGAGATGGGCTTAGTGAGAAAAGTGGCCCGTGGCTGAGTGGTTTTTTTTAATAACAGAAACACTATGACACCGAAAATACAAATAATTATAAGTCTAAGAAAATTTCCAGAAAATTCACATAGTTATATGGTCTTATGTATGACCTAGTGAACTTTTATCCGGCCTAAAATGCAAGTTTTCAAAATTAAACTTTTTGGCTATGCTAGTAAAATAAATTGCAAATAAAACTCAACAAATATATTTTGGTTCCAAATTCAATTTCCAATATTTTCTTTTCTGATTTTGAAGAAGTCATTTTATCTTCTCTCTTTATTTTATTTTTGATATAATGGAAATGAATTTTTTTGGTGAAACCAAATTTGATCCAAACTCCCAACTTCAAAAAATTCAAAATTGGTTTTTAGGGAGACTTCCAACTCTCTCTTTTGGTCCTTGAGTTGCTCAAAGTTCCTTGGATCAAAATTCAAATAAAACAAATGGAGGCAAAAATGCATAAATCATGGATGCATATGAATGATCTATTTATAAACATCCAAACTGAAAATTGGGATGTTACAGGGTGCATGCATGTATAGGTTGAGCGTGTGTCTTACGTCGTGTGATGTGTGCATGCAGGCGTGCGAGTGTTGCGTGCGTGCAAGGGTACGTTTCAGTGTTGCTTGCATGGGTGCATACGTGAGTGTGTTCGTGAGTGCATGTGTATGTGTCGGTGTTGCACGCCAGCATGCGTGCATGTGTATGTTATGAGTACGTGTCAGTGTTGCACGCCTACATGCGTGCGTGTCTTGCGTGCGTGCATGTGTACGTGCGGGGTGAGGCTACACGTCAGTCGACTAACTTTTTCATCTCTGGTCATTAGATTTTCCAGCCGTTGGATACGAAATCAAGGGCCTCCAGTTTATCATCAAACTCCACCCCCTGAGCCGCCAGCCACCACCGGCCGAACCGCCAGCCCCGCCACCCGCGGCCGGCCCGCCCTCCCCGAAACCACTCCCCACCGCCGGTCCGCCGCCACCGGCCATCCCTCTAGCCCCCCCGCCGAGCTTTTTCTCCGGGGATCCCCACCCCACCGCCTGTCGCGCCCCCAACCGCGGTGATCGCCAACCAGAGGTCTCACGACTTGAATACCCACCGACCACTAATTTATTACCATTTCTATCCTTCATATACGCGCTGACGGGTGGGCCCTATGGTAATGTGCGCTGCTGAATGTGGACCTTCTGACTGGTCAATTGATCATGTTATCAACAAATTACGGAGCTGTATGGTGAGCCAGTGACCGTATGATCACCCTAAAATGTACTCCTATTTTATTAACACGATCTGCACTCAAACTACCATTTCTTTTTTTCATATACGGGCTGACAGGTGGGCCCCACGGTTACGCGCCCCTATGGTGCAACACTAGTTGCGCCGCGTGGAACGTTTGACTGGTCAGTTGATTGTGTCATCAACATAATACGGAGTTGTACAGGTGAGCCATTGACCGTATAATCATGACATGTATTTGTTTAACACAGTACAGACACAAGGGCTCATATATACGCGCAAGCACTCACCGCTATAAGAGCACACACGCGAACCCTACCCTATGAGCACCTTCGAGAGAGTGGGCCAGCATATATGATCTTGGGATTTTTACGAAGTCACCATAGGTGCCTCGTAGTCGAGTGGAACGTCTCCTCCCACTGAACGTTCATCGCCGGAAAATACTGAAATTAACACAAGATAAATGCGAGCACCGGGACATTAACCTTGGTGGGCTCGAGAAACCACTGTCCTCTAACCATCCAACCACATGTTGGTTAGCACGACAAAATGTATGTGGTGACCATGATGAGCTTATTCTGAAGTCCAGTGATCATATCGTGCTTTCGCTTCAAATACCAATGATCGTAGTGTCGTCAACAAAATACGGAGCACGCATCAGATGCAAAGTCCATCAGTGTCATCAACAAAATATGGACACGTATCGTGAGCTAGATACTGTTGTACTATTGTATATGCTTATTTTCTTAGTGGCCCATTGCGTGTGTGGTGTGGTGGGCACATCATTTCTAGTTGTGGTGGGTCAACATCAAGACTCATGGGTCGGTTCCATCCTGCGCCACATACAGGTTGGACCGAGACGTGTTATACGAAGACTCATGTGGAGGACTCGGCGTACAACATGAAGCTACCAGAGTCGCGGAGGACTCTATCCCCACTGGTGATAAGCCGACTATATATGATTCCTAATCTTAGGCCCTTAGTATGTCATACAAGCTTGGGGCTAGTTAAATCGATAGTATACACACGCACAATGCCCGGTATTCACGTGTACTTTGTACACACCCTATCACTAATATACTGATTACCAGAGTAGGCTCTTTCTTCAACTGCAAGGGTCTGATCCGAACTAGTGTAAAACTTTGCCTCGTATTACCATCCAGCCTAACAACCAGGGATATCCTACCGAATGACGATATGATGAAATCATATCTGCCAACTACTAAGAGAGAGGTGTGTCGGGGGGAAATGTGTGCGAGAGAGGCCTAAAGATAATGTGCGTACGGGAGACACGCACATATACGTGCGTATAGAGGGCTAGTAGAGATCGTGCATGTGTATATATGCATGTGAGAGAAATAGTGTTTTCCAACTGAGATTAGTGAAAAGAGTGGTACATAGTAGTCAGAAAGAGAGAGAGAGAGAGAGAGAGAGAGAGAGAGAGAGAGAGAGAGAGAGAGAAACAGAGAGAGCATGTGCGTGAGACACCCCGACACCCTGAGAGAGATTGTGAGCATGTGTGAAAGAGAAATGTCAATGCATATAAAGTGTGTGCACTTATGCGTTAGATAGAGAGATATATAGCGCGTCTGTGAGAACGGGGCGAGGCATAGTGCATCTACGTGTAAAAGGCAGTTCTACGCATTGAATTAAAATATAAATGGCATTATTATTTTTGAATGAGATCATGAATTTTGCAAATTGCGTATGGACGAAAATCAGTCTATCAGACACCCATACTCTATTGAATTCTAGCATGTGCATGTGTTTATTTCATATTATCGATCCATAGAGTGAGAGCGGTTTGAAATACAGGCAATGGATGCTTTTGCAATTCATATATAAACATTAATTAGTGCACTCCATGTTGTTAGTGTGAAGCACTTTATACATTTGGCACTTGCATGGATACATTCCAAATTGCTAGCTACGAAATAGAATACATGTCGAATTCAACATAAAGGGGTTTGAAGATTCGAATTCATAGGAAGTGCATTCATCTATTTGAACCCGAGATAATGGCATTTGTAAATCAGATGTAAAACGGGGCATCAATATTTGTTGTGAGTTTGGACATGCTATATATATTCATACGCATATCTAACTTTTTTGGCAACCAAGGAGATTATATCTGGAACCATGCATGAACTAAGGTAAGTTGCATATTTTTTAATATATACTCGTGTACAATGTATATTCAAATGTACCCCCTCCATTCCAAAATAATCATAGCTTTAGGATTTTCAAGAGTAAAGATTTGTGAAGTTTGACAAATCCTGAAAGTTCAATTCAAGAGAACCGAAAACGTTAACGCTTCTGCTCCCAAATATTGAACGAAGCGCCAAGTAGGCCTCTGGTCACCCGAAACCGCGCGAGACTAATGTTTTGGTGGTAGGAAATTACTGTCCTGACTCTGGCCCGTGTAGCCTATCGGCTCGATGTCCAAAGGTCTAAACCGGGGTAGGTTTGTAACTTCACCAAGACGCGAGTCTCAACCGCCTCCGAGAAGCATTCATACGCCGTGGGCGCCTAAACACCCATGCGCTCGGCCGAAATCTATCCCGCCCACATTTGGGACACCTGACATGACTGTCCTACCCCCAACCCGCAATATGTCCAAAATTTTAGATGGGGGCAAAGTTTGTAACTTTCCCCAAATTTCAAACAAGCGCGTCTCAAACCGAACATTATTCCCCCTTAGTTCCCCGCCTCCCTCTGTTTCCCCATTCATACTCCATGGGCGCGAAAACGCCCTCTCCACCAGCCGCGAAACCCCAGCCTCCTCCGTCGGTCCGTCCTCCACCCCATAGCGGCCAATCCACCGCCGCCCTCCTCCATCACGCCGGAGCCGGTACCCCGATGTCGTCGTCCAACGCAACCGCAACCGCAACGCCCTCAAGGACTTAGCAGCTGAAGCCGAGGCAGAGCTGCCTCCATGATGCTGACACCGACATGCGCCGTACCAGAACCACTCCGACCACGCCGTCCTGCGCCTCACTGCTGTTGCTCCACTATCGCAACCGTCCACCGCACCGAAGCTGTTCCCGCTACGCTGTCGTTCGCCGCCTCGGATCTGCTTCCCCGCCACCGACAGACGGCCACCGCACCACACTCAACAACTTGGCCATGGGTTCGCCCAAGGCTTCACCGTCCTCCACAACTTCTGGTTTCTGGCGAACAACAAGAAGATCGTCGAAAAAACAGAAGGAGGACACAGCACTACCAGCAGAAAGAGGTACTCCTCTTCCCTTATTCGTGCAAATCTTACGTCTCTGCTCACATCGTATTCATCCCACGAAAGAACCTAGTTGAGCGCTTCTTACTGCATCTTCTTCGTGATACTAAATGCACAAGGTTTCCTCCCTTTTACTATTTCACCTTTGCTAGAGGTCAGTAGCCCGCCTAGATTTCAATTCAGGGTCAGTCGAACCGCAATTAAAAGAAGCAGCACCCGCTTAGGCGCGCGGAGCACCTAGTCCGCCTGTTCCCCGGGGAAGTGGTGCATCGGTGTCTATCATAGGGGTGTGGGGCGCAGGAGCTGCTTGTGCCCGATCTGGAGGTCGGCAGGGCTTGAATGGATGGCCAGGGGCGGTGCCAAGCACGGCGGTGCGGTGAGGTCGAGGGGAGGGCGTAGGCATGGGAGGAATACTTGGTCGGTGGTCGCTGGCGTTTCGAGGAAGATCGTCAACACTGACTGGCTAGAGGTAGATGAAGGCGATCTGCCCGTTCTTTGTACATCGGATGGTGCAGAAAAAATGGAATGACCTATTTGCTTTCAGTCGACTGTTATTTTCATAAAATCCTGTAGTAATTTAGTGTGCCATGCATGTTGTAGAGCTACCATATGTCTCCCGTCATTTATTTCTCACCGACCTGCTATCTGCTACCTTTACACTGTACTAATTGTGCACACACTTCACCCATACTCACACTATTTTTTTTATGCATGGGTATTTCAGACTCTGACGCGGTGTTGATGAATGCAGAAAAGAAAAGACGCTCCAGTGTAATTCGAAGATAAGCACTAAGCGTTTCAGCGCTCTAATGGGTGCAGTGTCAGCAGTTGGAGACAGTAAACATAGCTCTGCAGTTGATGATCTCAATTGCCACACACAACCATCCCAGGTGCTTGCTTTAACTTCGCGCTTTCAAATGTGGTTGCATGTTGCATATGGTGTCTAGCTTGTATTGCTTCCAATTTGGTTAAATTGCATCTTCTTAGTTTACACATTATACCTTTGATAATGACATGCCTTCATGTTTTTGATACATACTACATATGTGTATTAACCATGTTCGTACATCAAACTAATGCTCTTTTGTATCCCTCGTTGATCACTTATGATGAGACAGTCACCCGGGTGGGTTACTGTGAGACGCCCTACTCGTTTAAAGAGAGCAGTGGCATCCTCCCCACATGATTCTCAAGAAACAGCAAGGCTAAATGAAGATAGTCAACGTAGCTCTCTAGTTGATCACCGCAATTCCCCCACACCACCATCGCAGGTGCTTGCTCTTACTTGGCAGTGTGATATGTGGTTGCATGTTGCATATGGTGTCTACCTTGTAATGCTTCTAATTAGGGTAAATTGCATCTCCTTAGTTAACACATTATACCTGTGAATATGACATGCCTTCCTGTTTTTGGTACATACTACGTCTTTCTATTAACCATGTTCTTACATCAAACTACTTTTCTTGTGTATCCCTCATCAATGCTCCTAATTTGTTAAATTGCATCTCCTTAGCTTACACATTATACATGTGAATATGACACGCCTTCCTGTTTTTGGTACATACTATATCGCCTATCACACCATGTTCTTACATCAATCTCATCGTTCTTGTGTATCCTGCGTCTATCGCTTATGATGAGACAATCCAGCTGCGTGGGTTAATATGAGGCGCAATACTCTTATAAAGAATGCAATTTCATCCTCCCACATGATTCTCAAGAAACAGCAAGCCTAAATGAAGACATTGAGCGTAGCTCTATACACGAAGACCGCACTTCCCTACACCACCATCACAGTGCTTGCTCTAACCCAGCGATGTGATATATGGTTGCATGTTGCATCTGATGTCTAGCTTGTAATGCTTCTAATTAGGGTAAATTGCATCTGCTTAGTTTACACACTATACCTGTGAATATGGCATGCCTTCCTATTTTTGGTACACACTACATCTATGTGTTAACCTTGTTCTTACATGAAACTGCCTCTCTTCTGTATCCTGCATCAATCACTTACTATAAGTCACCTTTATTCGTTGCATATTGCATATTATTTCTAGCCTGTTGCCATGTATTGCTTCTAATTTGGTCAAATACATTTGTTAGGGCGCCGTTTTAATTTGGCAGAGTGATATTGGTTTCATCTTTCATATGGTTTTTAGCTTGCATCGAGTCTAACAAGTTCAAGCACCTTGTGCTTAGTTTACATTTTATACATCATACATGTCAATATGTCACGCCGTCCTGTTTTTCATACATATTCCATCCTCCTATCATGCGGCTGCCTTACATGAAAGTAGTGTTCAAAGATCATGCATCAATGAGTTCGAAGAGCAAATTTTATTCCTTTTTCTTGTGGGTTTGACTTGACAAGGCAAAATCAAGAAAGAGGAAGGAAAAAAGTAAGGAAGGCGATGATGGTGGTCCTCTGCAACAACGTGTACGGACATCTCATGCCGATTCTCCTTGTACTGATAGTGCATTACAAGGTCCAAGTCTCCGCTCCCCTACTCCACCATCCAAGGTGCTTGCTCTAACTTGGTAGTGTGATATCTGGTTGCATGTTGCATATGGTGTCTAGCTCGTATTGCTCCTAATTAGTGTAACTGCATCTTCTTAGCTTACACATGATACATGTGAATATGACACGCTTTCCTATTTTTGGTACATACTATATGTGTCTATCACACCATGTTCTTACATGAAACTACTCTTCTTGTGTATCCTGCATCAGTCACTTATGATGGGACACCTTTAAGTTGGCAGTGTGATATTGGTTTGTGTCTTGAATATGATTTCTAGGATGTATTGCTTCTAGTTTGATGAACGCCACCTATGACGAGACAGTTTTAACTTGGCAGAGTGAAATTGATTGCACCTTCCATATGGTGTCTTGCAGTGTTTCTAATTTGTTGAAGTGCCTTCTGCTTAGTTACCACATCATAGGTGTGAATATATCAAGCCGTCTATTTTTTCATATATATTCCATCCTCGTATCATGACTTTGCCTTTCATCAGAGTAGTGTTCGTCAGTATCATGCATGAATGAGTTCTGAAGAGCGAATGATATTCCTTTTTCTTGTCGTATGACCTCACAATGCAAAATCAATAAAGCTGAAGGAAATTGGCAAGGCATTGGATGATGGTGGTCCTTCCGAGCAACTGAAACGGAGGTTCTCTACAGATTTTACTCCACCATCCTCCCAACAAGATTCGCAAGACAACGCAAGGCTAGACAGTCAACATAGTTGTGTAGATGATGAGCACATCTCCCCTACTCCACCATCACAGGTGCTTGCTCTAACTTGGCACTATTATATGTGGTTGCATGTTGCGTATGATGTCTTGTATTGCTTCTAATTTTGTTGAATTGCATCTGCTTACTTTACACATAATGCCTGTGAATATGACATGTGTTCCTATTTCTACATCAGACTACTATTCTTGCATATCCCACATCAGTCACTTATGATAAGGCACCTTTAAGTCGCCACTGTGATATTGGTTGTGTCTTGCATATGATTTCTAGCATGTACTGCTTCTAATTTGTTGAAACACCATACAGTTTGAACTTGGCAGAGTGATATTGGTTGCATCTTTCATATGGTGTCTAGCTTGCAGTGCTTCTAATTTGTTGAAATGCCTTCTGCTTAGTTACCATATCATAGGTGTGAATATGTCACACCATCCTGTTTTTCATACATATTCCATCCTCACATCATGTGTTTGCCTTTCATCCGAGTAGTGTTCATCAGTATCATGCATGAATGAGTTCTGAAGAGCGAATTTTATTCCTTTTTTTATCGGTTTGACTTCACAATGCAAAATCATTACAGCTGAAGGAAATTAGTCCGGCGATGGATGGTGGTGGTCCTTGAGCAACTCAAACAGGGGTCTCTACAGATTCTACTCCGCCATCCTCCCAACAAGATTCGCAAGACAACACAAGGCTGGACAGTCAACGTAGTTGTGTAGATGATGAGCACATCTCCCCTACTCCACCATCACAGGTGCTTGCTCTAACTTGACACTATTAATGAGGTTGCATGTTGCGTATGATGTCTATCTTGTATTGCTTCTAACTTGAATTGCATCTGCTCACTTTACACATAATGCCTGTGAATATAACACGTGTTCCTGTTTCTAGAACATACATGTACATGATGAGCACATCTCCCCTACTCCACCATCACAGGTGCTTGCTCTTACTTGGAACTGTTATACGTGGTTGCGTTTTCCGTATGATGTCTAGTTTGTATTGCTTCTGATTATGTTTAATTGCATCTGCGTAGCTTACAACTTATACCTGCAACAATCACTTACCCATAAGACACATTTAACTTGGGACTGTGATGTAGGTTGCATCTTGCATTGTCTTCTAGCTTGTACTGCTTCTAATTTCTTGAAATGGCACTTACGACGAGACACTTTTACCTGATAGAGTGATATTGGTTGCATGTTCATATGGTGCCTAGCTTTCATTTCTTCTAATTTTGTTGAAATGCCTTCTGCTTACTGTTTTTTCATACGTATTCCATCCTCCTATCGTACGTGTGAATATGAAACACTGTCTTTTTTTGTATATATTCCATCCTCCTATCCCGCGCTTGCGTTACATCAAAGTAGTGTTTATCTTCATCATTCATCAACCAGTTATGCAGAGCTAATTTTATTCATCTTCTTGTGGTTTTGACTTCATAAGGCAATATCAGAAAATAGGAAGGAAAAGAGTAAGTTAGGGGATGTTGGTGGTCCTCCGCACCGACGCAAACAGAGACTCTCTAGATTTGCCACTGCTACTGCTAATGAAGTTGAAGTCCCAAGTCTACATGATGAGTTCATCTCCCATACTCCACCATCGCAGGTGCTTGCTCTAAGTTGACAGTGTGATAATTGGTTTCATGTTGGTCTAGACTGTATTTATTCTATTTTGATTAAATTGCACCTGCTGAGTTTATACGTTATACATGTGCATATGACATGGCTTTCTGTGTGTAGAATACACTGCATCTATCTATCATACCATGTTCTTACATCAAAGTCTTGTTGTTGTGTATCCCATCAGTCACTCATGATTGGGCGCTTTTAACATGGCAGTTTGATAGTGGTTGCATCTTGCATTGATTTCTATGTTTCTTGCTTCTAATTTTTGAATTGCCACTTATGACAAGAAACTTTTAACTTGGCGAGTAATATTGGTTGCATCTTTCATATGGTGTCTAGCTTGCATTACTTCTATTTTCTTGAAAATCCTACCTTAGTTTGCACATCGTAGTTGTGAATATGTCATGCCGTCCTGTTTTTCTTACGTATTCCATCCTCATACGGTTGTCTTACATCAATGTATTGCTTGTCTGTATCATCCATCAATGAGTTCTGAAGAGTGATTTTATTCTTTTGTGTTGTGGGTACAACTTGACATGGCAAAGTCAAAAAAGAGCAAGGAAAATAATATAGTAGGGAGTGATGTTACTCGTCGGGTGAAACGGAAAAGGTTCTGCCGTCGAGATTCTGCTGGTACTTATAGTGCAGTAGAAGGTCCAAGTCCACCGGCTAAATCTACAAACACGGTGTCACCTCCTCCACCAGCTGCAGCATCCGCTTCAACTGTACCAGCATCTCAACCAGTTACTCGTTCGTTTGCTCTGGAACTGGCTAGTTCCCAAGCTGCCTTCACACCTAACACTACTTCCGCAATCACTTTGACACAACAGACTTGGCAAGATCAGATGAACCTCATGAGCATCAACACCAAGACGGTACCTGACCGAGTCAAGTTGCAGTTGCATGCTCCTTTATATGTACTCTCACAGTTTCATGTACACTAACATTTCCATATTCGTTGTTGAACTAGCACCACGGCGCAAGCGGAAATAGACATCAGGGATAATGCTTGATAGATTAACAAAATCTGAAGGAGGAAGAATGGAGATCCATTTTGAGGCAGGTTTAAAAAGGCCACGTGATGCTACAGAGTCGGCCAAGTTAGTATTAGAGGCAGCCGTTGCCGTTAGGTGTCATGCACGTATCCTCCCAACGTGGATCCGAGACAGAATGAGAAAGACAATACCCAGTTTAACACCTTCCTTGACCATTTATCCGTAAGTAATGTTATTCATCACAATTAGTAATATTGTCTTGCTCATCCCATACTTTCTAGCTTCCTCCTAATAAGACTCACATTCTTTTTCAACAGATGAGGTTCAAGTTAGATCGGAAAGATGATGCAACTAAACAAGCATGCACTCATGTTTTTCGATCTGCTCTGACAACGATCGGTACCACCTTAGAAAATCTCACTTTGAAGGCAAGGCTAACAATGAAATCGCCCAAACATCTCCAATGGAATATATTACAGATGAAGACCGGACAGCCCTCGTTAAACACCGGTGCGATCCAAAGTATCGTAGGCTATATGTATTTGATCGGACCACATATTGAACTTGTATTTATGTATATGCCTTACAAGTGTATCTTCTTCTAGGCTAACTGTTTGAAGAACAAAACCAACCGTTCTAAAGTGAAATTCCAATAGACAACGAGGATCTCGTAGCTATATTGCACAATCGCGAGGCTTTTGTAAATAGCTGCTACTTCCTTCTTTTTTGTGCCATATTATCGTATCTATATTGACTTGTTCCAAATACGAGGAAAGTCCGTGCGGACCAAAAGAACTGAACCGAATGCGGTGCAAATCTTCAAGGATTGCCACACCAGGCAAGATGAAGGGCATGAGCACACCAGTTCAAGCCGCTATTGTAAGTCCTTACTCCTGCCTTTGAACTGATTGGTACTTGTGATGTGTTCATTTAACTACTTGGTTTGCAGCCAATGTCAGTTACTCTGTTCACTTTTATACACAGTTGTCTTAACGTATCATTTCACCTTACATGGTTTAAAAGAGATGAAGGATATTCTTTTGGTCTTGATCTATAATCTAGTTGTTATGTTCACGTGCGCACACAATGATAAAATAGGTTGTTTGTTTTATATCTGTTTGCCCATGATATGAATGATGTCATACTATGTTCATCCTACTTTAAACCATGTCTCTTTATCCTTAGATGTCAACGAATGTGAGGAAATAGACAATACAGTAGGCATGCTACATGGACATATGTTCCGAAAGTGATTTTATTATGTAGTTGGCACTACAATACATGCTAATGTATTACAATAGTTCACCAAAATAAGTTATGTATAAACGTTTAACCTACTTTGTTTGTTTTGTCTCATTAGTAACTTATCCGTACACTAATCTACAAGTTCAAACTTTTAGGAAGCTATGGAACAAATGATTGAACAGCCACAACCACTGAAGGTGGCGATGCTACTACAGGCACAATGTCACCTCTTGCTGCGATCGTCGGTATCTCTCCACTAACGATTGCAAAAAGCACCTTCTGCGTAATTCAGGTTGGTTGTCAAGGTAACCTCGTCCAAATTGCGTCTTGAACAAAATCTTCCTGCTAGACAGTGTGATATATCATGCTCGGACACAAGTCCAATCCCTAATGGGCGTTGTTTGGAAACAAGAATAGTGGTTGAGAAATGTCGTCAAGATATGAATGGTTTTGAAACCAGACTATCGGACATTCGCCGTTGTTCAAGAGCAATGGCGGAAAAAGGTGGAGATCGTCTGCTCCATCAGATTCTACAGACTGAAACATTAGCACTCAGGTCAAATGATTTGTGCTTCTATATATCTGATGGTGCTTTTATCTGGAAGGACTGTAAAATTTATGCCAACAGGCCTTTTGTTGTATGGTTGGAATTTATTTTGTTGTGATACAACATTTATGATGCTGCCCAGTGCTGCAGTAATTCTGACGCTATTTTTGTATAGTGTAGGTTTATCTTAGTAATGTATTGACCGAAAGCTTCGTTGGAGCCCAACATGCCAACATTAAATCGGGCCCATTCCAATTGGGCTAAAAGCGATTCTGGGCGAAATTGACATGTAGCCCACTAAAATATCTGGGCCTAAATCAGCATAAGCTTTCATATTTTTCGGTATGCTGTGCCCATAGTGGGCCTTTAACAGGCCTAAACATAATTTGGGCCCTCAGTAAAAATAGGCCGTTTACAGGTGTAAATATCTCGAGCCCATAAAAAACATGGGTCTTTAATAGACCGAAAGTGAGATTGGGCCCTGATTGTGCCAAATAACCCACTGGACTTAGCAGGCTGAAATGGTGGCCCATTTACGATGCGGATCTTTGCCAGGCCAAAATTCGGACGGGCCGTAAATGCGCCGACCTAATACACGGGCCTTTAACAGGCCGGAACTTTGGTCGGGCTAGATTATCGTCATTTTATATGGGCCATTAATGGGCCCGATATGACGTTGGGCCACATATGGCCCATGGTTTACGTCCGGCATTAACAGGCCGAAAATGACAACAGGAAGAAAGTGGCCCAAATCTATAGTGGGCCTCTAACAGGCCGAATGTCAGACATGGCCGAATATGACCCAAATCCTTCACGGACGTTTATGGGACGAAAGTTTTGATGGCATGTAAATGGGCCCAAATGAAGTCGGACCTTTAACAGGCCGAAAATACACCGGGCCATGATTCGGCCCAATTACTTAGCGGACTGTTAACGGACCAAAAGTGACCATGGGCCGCGTTGATGGCAAGTTTAGGACAGACCGTTGATGGGCCGATTTGACAGAGAATGCTGGGCCTTTAGCTGGGCCGGCCCATTATGGTCAGTAGAATCTTGTGGGCCTTTAGCTGGGCAAGCCCATTGTGGTCCGCAAAATCTTGTGGGCCTTTAGCTGGGCCGGCCCATTATGGTCTGCAAAATCTTGTGGGCCTTTAGCTAGGCCGGCCCATTATGGTCTGCTAAATTTTGTGGGCCTTTAGCTGGGCCGGCCCATTATGGTCCACTAAATCTTATGGGCCTTCGGTTGGGCCGGCCCATTTAAAATTTGTGGGCCACTGTTGGGCCGGTCCACGTGTCAACATATCATAGGCCCATCTCGTAGTTGGATGAGTGACACACAATGCAACGCGAGTGGCGTGGATCCATCCGCCAATGAGAATTTTACGTGGAAAATCGGCATTGGTGCGTGGCTGTTAACGGGTTATCGGATCCAAAATCCGACCCGACAAGCAATGGCGTTCGTTACGGTGGATGCCGCGTGTCGGTCACCCTTGATGAAAGAACTTACGTGGCGGGATTTATCATCATGGAAGTGGACACTTCGTGATGATAATTTTGGTAATGTCATGGAACACTTCTATGACAACACGGTATGACTATCTTGATTACATCATAAATTTGTCATGGATGTACATGCATGATAAAAAACCGACCTACTATGACAAACACGTATCATCATGGATGTACCCCCCCCTTTCCTTTCCCCTCTCTCTCCTTCCTCTCC
>JAHIAM010002459.1:0-20726 GCA_021605205.1 Aegilops longissima | reverse complement strand
GAATGGAGTCGCCCTACGGACGAATGATATCTCCATTCCTTCCGAGAAACCATGGCGAGGTCCGATGGATCGAGCTCCCTGCTTTCTGAGATGTCCAAGGGCACGATAGATCGCCATGTCCCTTCCGAGGATCCAAAGTCGGTGAACTCAAAGTCAATAGGTCGATGTCCTCCGGTTCCCCTGAATATGCACTTCAATCTCAGAAGGGTATCCGTGGGGAGTGCATTGGGCTTTCCCGGATCGAGGGCAGAGCAATTTTTCTTCACCATCTGACCAGCTTCCTTCCAAGGCATCGCCCATCGGGCCGCAAAACTCCGTAGCAAACGGGGTGAACTCAACGCCATCTAGAATGTTGAAAATCGGAGAGGAGTTAGAAATGAAAGGGAGAATTACGGAATGATAAGGATATTAAAGTAAATAGTCTCTTCCTATGGCTTTCCGATCCTAGGGTTACGATCCACGGTCAGGTGAACCATCTCCAGAGCATGACCCAAAATCGTCAAATCTGTTCCGTACATCCCAAGATCATGCGGTACTCAAAGACATCGATGAAATAATCAAAGTTCAATCACACCTGAATTTATTACACATTCTCATATAGAGTCTTTATTACAAGAGAATAAATTCGCCAAGGCCAAACTCATGAGAAATAAACTACTAATGCTGCAAGGAGAAGATAAAGCGAGTCCATCCGACCCAAAGGGCAATCGCCGGGAGCGAGCCTCACCCCGATCGAATAAATCCAAAATAAGACGTTGAGCCGTAGGTAGCTTTTGAAAAGGGCCAAGTCATGAAGAGAAAAAATAAAAAATTACTAACACTATATGCATTTTGGCTGGGGCTCTAAGTTTCATCATTTTTAAAAGCAAATTTTTCCCTACTACAAAGGACTTGCTTGCAAATTACTACAAATTGTTGGTAGTTATTGAGATGGTTCCCCAACAATGTCTCATTCCCAATTATTAAGTCATAAACCTCAAATTAATTCATTAGTTTTAGTGTTGAGATTTCAATACTTCCCCAGAGGCTCAAATTGTCCGAATCGGGACACCTAATCGATTAGATTTAACTCCAGAGGTTTATGACTTTACCCGCAAGAATCATTCCTCCTTTAAAGTCTTCGGACTTCATGGTGTTTGAAGACGGATGAATGAAACAGGGTCTTCCAAAGAGTTCTTCCGCTACCCGTACCCATCCAATCCTACCGTTTCTACATCTCGTAGTACCGCCCCCAACCATTAGGGTTGACCCAGCCAGCCCATAATGGCTTGGGCGCGTAAGCTTCCGGTCAAAGGGGCATCCATCCGCTCTTCGTGGCTGGGTGAAGCTCCGCAAGATGTCATGGCACTTTCCATGCATCCCGCCAACCACCGGGTTCCCAGGTCCCCCAACCGCCCTCCACCCAAGAGTGAATTCAAGTCCATCTTGATCTTGTAGTTCGGGGTTGTCATCATCATTGACTCACATCTTTCTTATGAATTTCTCTCAACCAAACCCGCTCACAGCATAGCAAAATAAACTACTTGGCCCCGGGTCATGGTAACAAGGGATTGGTTCATCCTACCACATGATACTACTCAAGATTAATACTTCAAAATTTCAACTACTGCATGCATGGTGGGTGGTATAATTTAATGCACAAAATCATAGGTATTGAAAATAACATGATCAAAGATTCCTTGTGATGATCCTCAAGCTAAGGACTCGAGTAGTAAGTCAAGACTGAAACTCTACCGAGACAAACAATAACCACAATAAGAATATAGCATATCACCTTAACACAATAGCAATAGCAACATAACACACCAAAACAAACAAAACAAAACCCAAAGGAAAAACTCAAGAAAATCCAATTCAAAGTTTTCCTACTTCAAGCAACAACAAAAATAGTTTTATATAACAAAAATTTTCTCAACATAACCTAATCATGGTTTTATGTTAACTTAATAAAGATGCATTAAGCAACTAGGAGCAAAAAAGAATCAATTTAAAATCTATTATGAAACTCCTATTAGGCCTTTCAATTTCTATTAAGAAAAATAAAATAAAAGTTTTATTTATTATAAATAAAAGTTCATCCTATAAAGTGACAACTATCCTAAATAATCAATCACATGTGAAAAATAAATTTATTTACTAATTAAAATAATAGGAAAACAAGAGCGTTAATTAATTAGGATTAACAAGATTCTGCTTAAAACTATTTTTTATTAATCCTAAAATACCCAAATTAATATTTGATTAGGAATTCCAAAATAAAGTTGGGACAAAAAGAATCATCCAAAAATAATTTTTCTAACTCATTTTATGGCAGATTTTATTCTACTAAACCTAAAATAAAGAAATTTTAATTAATTTTAATAAGCTAAATATATTTTCTAAGAAACTATAGAAAATTTCAAACCAAAAAAAAGAATCACCAAAAATATTAAACAGAATAAAAGATATGAATTTTTCAAAAGGAACTATTCTTAAAACAGAAAAACGAAAATAAAGAAAAATGGCCTAATGGGCCTAACTCACGACCGAGCGTAATATAAACTAAACGGGCCCTAGGGTTAAACGAGTCGGGGCTAAAAAAAAAACCCTAAACTAAACTAAACCGAACGAACCGGTTTTTTTATAAAGAACTTATTCTTTGTTTCTAACCCAGCCGTTCTAGATAGATCGGACGGCGGGGTGGAGTTCCGCGACCCCCGGGCGGGGGTGCCGGTGGCGAAAAGGCCACGGCCCGGGCCGGGGGGGGGGAGAACCATGGGTGGGGGCGCGGAGGGGTGGTCGGGTGGTGGGTGGAGCCGGGAGGTCTAGGGCGACGGGGCGGGGAAATGGCGGCGGGGGGTCGGCTCGGCCTCCACGGGGAGAGGGGAGGAGGGGTTCCAAGAAAGGGGGAAAAAGGGGAGGGGTATAAATAGGGGGGCCTGGCTTGGGCAGGAGGCGACGGGAGGATCAATCCCGATCCGCCGGATCCCGGGCGATGGCGGCGGCCGGGCAGGCGGGGGGGGTTGAAGGAGGGGGGGGTCCGCCCGCGAGAGAGAGAGGGGGGTCCGAATCGGCGAAAGCGGTTCGGGGAGGTGGGGCCGGTCATTGCTCATTCCTTTCGGGCCTGTGGCCGGTTGGGTGGTTTTAAGGCCTTGCCAGGTTTCCGGCTCGAGGGGGGGTTTTTTTAAATTTATTTTTTAATAAAACAAAAACAGAGATAACTTATAAAATGTAAATATTTTATAGGATATATATAACCAAAATGATCAGGGAATATTCCTATCATTTGAACATTTTCCAAAGGGCAAAATCCAAAGTTTATAAAAAATCATTTTTTCCAATATTCAAATAAAACCCAAATTTGAATTCAAAACTTTTGGCATTGTTTCCTTGATATTTTTGGAGTGTCATGTTTACTCCTCTCATACTTTTGATCAAGTATTTATCAGGCTTTTTGTAATGATTCCCACGCCAAAGTTTGAATTAAAATTCAAAACTCAAAATCTTCAAACTTCAAATGGCACTCAAATTCAAACAGAATGCATAGATGCTTAGCTATAATTGTAAAACATTCCAAATAGGAAATTTGGGATGTTACAATAAATACCCATGCATAAAAAAACAATAGTGTGAGTATGGGTGAAGTGTGGCACAATTAGAAAAGGTAAAGGTAGTAATAGCAGGTCGGTGAGAAATAAATGACCGGAGACATATGATAGCTCTACAACATGCATGGCACACTAATTACTACAGGTTTCTATGAAAATAAAGACTAAAAGCAAATAGGTCAGTCCATTTTTTCTTGACCGTCCATGTACAAAGAACGGGAGATCACCTTCATCTATCTCCAAAACCAAAGGTTGACGATCTTCCTAAACGCCAAACCATCGCCCGATTCCCCCCGCACCCTCCCGACCCACCGCCACCATTGCTTGGCACCGCCCGCCATCCATTCAAGCCCCCCGACCAGATCGGGCGCAAGAAGCCCGCGCCCCACACCCCTATGATAGATACCCGGCCCGCTTCCCGGGAACAAAGGACTAGGTGTTCCGCTACCGCCGGTGTGCTTTTTAATTTGGGTTCGACCGACCCTGAATTGAAATCCAGGCGCACGACCTCTAGCAAAGGTGAAATAGTAAAAGGAGGAAACCTTTGCATTTAGTATCAGAAGAAGATGAAGTAAGAAGCGCCAACTAGTTTCTTTCGTGGATGAATACGGTGTGAGCGGAGACGAAGATTTGCAAATAAGGGAAGACGAAATTCTTTCTCGCTGGGTGTTGGTCCTCCTTCGTTTTTCCGACGATCTTGTTGTTCGCCGAAACCGAAGATGTGGAGGACGGTGAGCCTTGGATGAACCCATGGCCAAGTTGTTGAGTGGAAAGGTGGCCGCCCTGTCAAGGGGAAGCAGATCCAAGGGAAACGATATGAAGGGAACAACTCCGGGGTGGATTTCCAAGTGGGAGCCCAACAAGGAGGCCTGGACGGCGGGTCGGAGGGTTTGGACGGCGCACGCGGCCGGGCTGGGAGGCAGCTCCCCGGCCGCTAAGTCCTTGAGGGCGCTGGGGCGGTTTGGCTTGGACCACCACGCCGGGTACCAGCCCGTGTGATGGAGGAGGGGCGGTGGATTAGCTATGGGGTGGAGGACGGAGGAGGTTGGGGTTTCCATTTGGGTGGAGGGCGTTGCCCACGGAGTATGAATGGGGAAACGGAGGGAGGCGGGAACCAAGGGGAACAAGTTTGGGTTTGAGACGCGCTTGTTTGAAATTTGGGGAAAGTTACAAACTTTGTCCCCATCTAAAAATTTCGGACATATTTGGGGTTGGGTAGGACAAATCGTCGTGTCCCAAAATGGGCTAGATAGATTTTTTCCAGCGATGGGTGTTTAGGCACCCACGGCATATGAATGCTTCCGAGGCGGTTGAGATCAGGCCTTGGTGAAGTTACAAACCCACCCCTGTTTAGACCTTTGGACATCGGGCCAAGGCTACACGGGCGAGTCAGACAGTAATTTTACCACCAAAACATTAGTCTCAAGGCCGTTTGGGTGACCAGAGGCCTATTTCGCTTGCTCAATATTTGGGAGCGTACATTAACGTTGTTTCTTGAATTGAACTTTCGGATTTGTCAAACTTCACAAATCTTTTACTCTTGAAAATCCTAAAGCTACGATTATTTTGGAATGGAGGGGCATTTTAATATACATTGTACAAGTATATATTAAAAAAATATGCAACTTACCTTAGTTCATGCATGGTTCCTATAATCTCCTTGGTTGCAAAAAAAGTTAGATATGCGTATGAATATATATACCATGTTCAAACTCACAACAAAGATTGATGCCCCTTTACACTGATTTAAAATGCCTTTGGTTCCACCCATGAATTCTTTAAACCCCTTTATGTTGAATTTACATGTATTTTATTTCGAGCTAGCAATTTGAATGTATCCATGCAAGTGACAAATGTATAAAGTGCTTCACACTAACAACATGGAGTGCACTAATTAATGTTTATATATAAATTGCAAAAGCATCCATTGCCTGTATTTCAAACCGCCTCACTCTATGGATCGATAATATGAAATAAACACATGCACATGCTAGAATTCAATAGAGTAGGGTGTCTGATAGACCGATTTTCCCCATACGCAATTTTGCAAAATTCATGATCTCATCCAAAAATAATAATGCCATTTATATTTTAATTTAATGCGTAGAACCGCCTTTTACACGTAGATATCTCTTATCTAACGCATAAGTGCACACACTTTATATGCATCGGCATTTCTCTTTCACACATGCTCACAATCTCTCCGTGGTGTCGGGTGTCTCAAACATGCTTTCTCTGCTTTCTCTCTTTCTGACTACTATGTACCACTTTTTTCACTAATCCATTGAAAAACACTATTTCCTCAATGATATATACACATGCACGGTCTCTACTAGCCCTCTATACGCAATTATATGTGCCTACGGTCTCCCAAGACGACATTATCTTTTAGGCCTCTCCGCACACATTGCCCCCCCACACACCTCTCTAATAGTAGGGCAGATATGATTTCATCATATCATTCAGGATATCCCCGGCTGTTAGGCTGGATGGTAATACGAGGCAAAGTTTTACCCTAGTTCGATCCGACCTTTGCAGCTTGAAGAAAGAGCCTACCCCGGTAATGATATTAGTGTTAGGGTGTACAAAGTACACGTGAATACCGGCATTGTGCGTGTGTATACTATCGACTTAACTAGCCCCAAGCTTGTATAACATACTAAGGGCCTGGGTTACAAATCTTATATAGTCGGCTTATCACCGGGGGATAGAGTCCTCCTGACTGTAGCTTTGTGTTGTACGCCGAGTCCTCCACATGGGTCTCCCGATAACACGCCTCGTCCAACCTATATGTGGCAGGATGGAACCGAACCCATGAGTCTTCATGTTAACCCACCACAACTAGAAATGATGTGCCCACCACACCACAAAAAATCAGCCACTAAGAAAATAAGCATATACAATAGTACAACGGATCTAGCTCAACGCTCCATATTTTGTTGATGACACCGACGGACTTTGCATTTGATGCGGGTTCAGATTTTGTTGATTTACACTTACGGTCATTGTATTTGAAGCGAAAGCACGATATGGTCAACCGGACTTCGAATAAGCTCATCACGGTCACCACATACATTTTGTCGTATAACCAACATGTGGTTGGATGGTTAGAGGAAGTGGTTTCTCGAGCCCACCAAGGTTAAAGTCCCGGTGCTCGTGATTTATCTTGTGTTAATTTCAGTATTTTCCGGCGATGTAGTGGGAAGGAGACGTTCCACTGACTACAAGGCACCTATGGTGACTTCAAAATCTCAAGATCATATATGCTGGCCCACTTGGAAAGGGCGGCGGACCGCGGTGGGGAGTGGTTTTGGGAGAAGGGCCGCCGGGCGGCGGGGGCGGGTTCGCCGGGGTGGTTGGGGGCTCGGGGAGGTGGAGTTTGATGATAAACCGAGGCCCTTGATTTCAATTCCAACGGCTGGAAAATCTAATAACCAGAGATGAAAAAGCCCCGACCGACGTAGCCTACCCCGCACGCATTACATGCACGCGCCAAGACACGGACGCATGTAGGCGGCAACACCGACACCAACATAACATACAAAACGACGCATGGGGCCAACACCGCACGCATAAGCATTCGCAACACACGACGCACCCATGCATGCAACATCAAAACACACCTTGCACGCACGCACCCATGCATGCAACACTGAACGCACCCTTGCACGCACGCAACACCGCACCCGCATGCACACAACACACGGCCACAAGACACACGCTTAACTACATGAAAAAGATGACGCCACACTCAATGAACAATCATCGTTTATGAAATGCCCGCTTCGACCGCCTGGCCCACCAAAGGTTCCTTCCGCTTTGCCGCTTCGCGGTCACCGACATGCAGGCATGCACCCAAAGAGCCCACACCTGGGAAGAACGGCCGGTGTCCTAGGTCAGAGTCGAGGGCCCACTCCGGGCACGCCCGGGCCGAACACGCCCGCCCGCATTCAAACGCCCATGAAACCCGCCTGTGGAAGCCGAGAAACCCACTGGACACACGTCCGTTCATGACCGGGCCAAAGAAACGAACGCCCCGAAGCTCCTCCCGTCCGCCATCTATTTAATCTCCTATTTAAACGAGGCCAAACGCCGCCAAAATCGTGACATCCGCCGCCCCCTATCTCCTCCACCATTTTGTCCACTTACAATGGCTTACGAAGAGTAGTTATTCCGATCCGCCGGGCTGGGTATCCCCGGATACGAAGCTATGCAGCTCGCTGATCCACCTCTCCCTCGCCGACGGAGCCGTTGCCGCCAAGCCGGGCCACCAAGAACTCGCCGCCTTCCCAGCTCCGACGAGGAGCGGACGGGCGTTGTTGGGCCCACGCCGCTGTTCGCCCCGCCTCCGCTTTGGCCGAGACTCCTATGCCGGCGGGCCATGCAAGCAGCGATGGGCCGGGTGCCGGAGGCGAGTCGGTGGCTACGCCCCGCCCGGCCGCCATATCGAGGAGAAGTAGAACCGGGAGGCCGCCGCTTGGGTCCCATGAAGGCCACCGCGAGGCGACGCCGGCGACACAAAGGTGTCTTGCCGATCCTTTGTTGTGAGGACCTTCTTCGACCCCACATGGGCTCCACGGAAGAGATAAATGTTAGATGAACTCGAGCGGTGCCGCCATGGTGAAGTAGTGGGTGATGAACTCAACCGTGCCGCCACCATCATCTTCGCACCAGCCAATGATATCAGTTGCAGTGGGGAAGCGAGCCGCCCTTTTGCGCTGAAGCATATACCTTGGGTTCCCGGCAGTCCGGTGATCATGGCCGGACATGAGGAACACAAATCGATCGGCGGCCACCATTTAGGCCATGTATTATATAATTGCATCCGAACTAGCACCACGTAGTTCATTTGAATGTAATGAACCGCCATGTTTGTGTGAAAATCCGTATTTTATATGATTTCCGCCGTTGTTTATATGAAATACCGTGGTTGCGTGAATGAGTACGTTTGCCCACGGTTTTGCGGAATTTCGTCCGTTGGTTGAGTTGTCATAATGTGTGCGGCTGGGATGGCATAATTTATGGCGCCGGTCGGTTCTGGGGCGGCCGAGCGGGCGTTAGGGACAAAAACACAGCTCGGCAGCTCGCTCCAACGTATGGGCTGGAGGATGCATGACAAGATGAGCACCCAAGCCCTCCTCTTTCATTGGTGGCAAAGGCACTGTGGACAAAAGGGTCGCCAATATTTTGGCTATCCCGCAAGATCCAAACAGCCCCTCCCAACAGATTCAAACTCTTTGCCGGGAATTTTGCCATGTGTTGTTTTCATGGACTAGCAAGATGCCCGCATTGCACGGAACATCAAGATGCATTTTTTCAAACCCCCATGCATGCAAGGGATAATTAATGTCCTCCGCTAGTACCACGAGGCAAACACTATTAATATTGCAATTAGTGTTAGTGGCCTTGTATATCTGCAAATTGTAATTTTGATAGTGGCCCCTTGTATATAAAAATGGAGGGAGAAATATGAGAGATAAGGTGAGGAGGAGGGGGGGTGGTGGTGGGACCGTGGTCGGACTGGGGAGGCATGGGGATGGACGGCGATTATGTCTAGGGTTTGTATCTTTCCACACACCCAATGGTGGGGGACGGGCACGAAGAGAAGAGGTGCACACACGGCGACATACCCCCTGTCTTTTCCCAACCACACCCAAGGTACACGGTGGAGCCTATTTCCAAGAAAAAGGCAGCCCACGGGGAATTTGGCACGGTATCGTTGTCCACTTGGTGGAGGGAGGATCGCCCACCACGGGTGAACAAACAAATTTGACTTGACGTTATGTTAAATTAAAAAGAGGCAAACCATGTGGGGCCTACCTTAGAGGCAAGGCTCTATACACCGGAGTACTTTTGATGTGTCCCATCAAGAGAACGAGGAGAAACTTGCTTAGTTGTTGTCCCTACCACCGCAGTGGCTCGCATGATGAGGTGAAGCGAGTACCACTGCCTTTTTACCCCGCCTCCTCGCCCTGCCGGGTGGCTCGCAAGACGAGGAGAAATTTTTACTACACCCTCCGCTTACTCCTCGTCCCCTACTACGATTTTTGGTTAGTAATCCTCTATTTACTTATAAAAGGCCACTATAAAAAAATACATTTTGCATCTATACAAGGCCACAAATAGTAATTGAGACAAAAGTTACTACCCCCTTTCCAGTTTATGGCTCAATTTCAAAATCTCTCCAACCAAGGTAGACGGTGAGTGGTCGAATTAATTTTAGTTTGCACAGACCTTGTTTTTCTCAAGAAGTTATGTTTACCAGGCATTAATTAGAAAAGGCATGAATGACCACTAAATTTCCATGAACTTGTACATGCATTGGTTAGTTTCTCTTGACATCGTTATTTCGTGATCTAACGCCTCTAAATCCAACATGTAATGGTACTACTACTAGTATAGTACTAGAATTGAGACTTATCAAACGGAAAACAATGTTTTTAGATGAGCCCTATAAACCCTAGTGGGTACGCATCTAAAAACAGATTTTTCCAAAACTAAGTCGCCCTTTCATGAATTCTATAGTATACCCTCCTCGACGCCCCTTTCATGAATTTCAATTTCGTCACCGATATTGGGACATATAGCAACCGGTCGAATGCAAGCACCAAATAATAGTGCAGAACAGGGGGGACGACCCCACCTGATCCGCCCAAAGGTTAGTAATGAGCAATGAGACGCCAAATCACAATGCCGACCTTCCCACGGACGGCAACCATTATTTCACACTTCGGTTCGACATCATCTCAAACCACGTACTAGTATTGCCTTCAAGAGGGAACACGCAGACGCCTTGGTAATCATGACACCGGGACCATGACGGCCATGCCTCCCATCGCCGGGTAAAATCACCTCATTTTTACTATACTTACTCGATCGGTTTATACATGGCATGCACGCCGCTTCTAGGTTGATAATTTAATCATATATATATATATATATATATATATATATATATATATATATATATATATATATATATATATATATATATATATATATATAAATTACAAAGCCTTTTTAAAAATGTATACTTTTGTATAGTAGTTACTATCGATGGATTGCGCCATGGAGCAAAAATTGAAATTAAAAAAAGGTGGTACATATAAGAGCACTCCCGCCAAATTATGCATATAGTACTATTAAAAAGCTAGTAGGCTTAATTAAAAGCTAAATTCTTTAAAGAAATACTAGTACTAGTATGTACAACAAGAGTTAAAGTAACTAGAAGAAACATAACATAGTTCTGTTGGGCTCAACAACACACCCTTCAAATTAAACTAAGCACACCTGAAATTAAACTATGCAACTAATCCGTAGATACCGATTAGAAGTTTAGAACCGCCATGAGCAAAAACACGCCACCTTACTCGGAGTCCTTCCCCACGCCCCTCGACTTCCCCTGTCCCTCTTCCTTGGCCGATATTTCTTGCTTGAACCGCCAACTTGGCTGTTGCTCTTCATCCAACCCTTGTAGATATTGAAACAAAGGTAGCCATCCATTGCAGCGAGTGGATGTGGTCTATATCTAGTACATTCCCGCCATGCATGAGATGAAACATGTAATGAGGTTTCTCCGCTTATGGGTACGAAGGATGAACCATGGTTCCCCAGGGTCAGATTGAGGGCGACGAGAGGGCACCACCGATTCTTCCGAGGTCAAGGGGTTGCCCAATGAGGCCTATCCGACGCAGGACTTATTTGTCGCTCTTAAAGTCTACAAAAATTTGACTGTTTTGTCCTCGAGGAAGTTCTTAAAACCTGGCACTCAAGTCGGCATGGCATATGTGGTAGACCAAGCCGTTATGTACGCAAACCTGGATCACGGCGGCTTTTCCTTCTCTTCCCCTTTAGATCCTTCTCTTGTCCCACGACCGTGGTGTACTCAACATCTAGCCCACCACCCACTCATCATGTGAGTTTTCAACATGCGCCCTGCGGGAAAGGCATCCTTTCACCGCCGCAAGGTACGGTGTAGATGACGTTAACTCATCGCCGGTGATGGTTCTAACCTTGTACTCACCCGATCGGGAGATTTGGGGATGGATTTGGGAGGAGGGTTAGATTAGTGGAACTGCCGAATTGAATTGGACGGGACGATTAGGAGCGAACCGCCGAGTATTAAAGGACGTATGGAAAGAGTAGGAGCGAATGCCGCCGGCGAACGGCAGGGTAGTGGCTTTCATTCTCCCATGATATGGGCTTCCAGAGCCCTTGGATCTGAGATTGAACGGCATGGCGTGATTCTAGACCTATTGGTGAATATCCATCCCGGAGGGTTATTCTTAAAATTTTCAGCAACTTAGCATGCGACTGCTTGATCTCGATCCAAGGGCTGCCAATAGCCCGTATCATGGTGGCCTTACCACGACCGCCGCTGCCGTTGGTCGTGTTCTTTGGAGATTTAACACTTGTTAGGCTATCCGATGTTGGCATGTCATACATAGTCATCACTTAGTCACTCATACTACAACAATTGGCTATAAGGTTGGCTATAAGTGTTTTTTTTTCCCTCTATCTTTTTTCTTTTTCGATTTCTCTCTTATAAGAACGCTTTTGACACTAGCTTTAGTGTCAAAACGTTCTTATATAATGGGACATGGAGTACTAGTATTTATTGCATTTGCCAAGGAGTGACCTCTTCCAATGAAATGGTTGCTAAGTTTGCTTCATTTAATTAGCTATAGACTCAAAATTGTCTCTTCACCTAGGTAACGCCTTTAGCCCCTTTTTCCTTGGGTCACCAAACTAGTCTCTCTTCTTGATTAACTTGCCACATCGACTTTATGCCTATGTGGCAAACTTAAGCAACCAGGAGGAGCAAGTAAGTACAATAGTGCGCTTACATGGCATTTTTGCATATGTGGAGGAAAGAGAGGCAAGGAAAAGTGGAGAAGTTCTCATGCAAGAGCCAGCCTCTACTACTACATGGTGGAGCATTGGGAGAGGCACCAGATGGAGGTGGTCAGAATCGAGACCACGCCAACCAGAGGCCCAGCTAAAATGATAACGCAAGTCAAATCACGGGCCCCACCTGTCCAAGAAGATCATGTCAAAATCACACAGCCCTACATTTGCAGCAGCCTACCCCGCCTTCTCCGCTCGTTGAACCGACTAGGGCGGAACCGGCCCGCCACTGCCAAGCAGGAAAAGCCCCCGCCTCGACTTTTAAATACAACTACCCTCCGCCGGATGCGCTTGGTTGAAGGTAGATGAATGGATTGGGACCATTCTTTTTTGGGATTGAACCATTCAATTCATGTGTTTGGCTGAATATAAGAGATGAGCTAATTATTTAAGACGGACCACCACCATGCTCACATAGTCATGCATGCAAAGGGTGGCTATTTGATTCAACCATTTGGTTGGGTGGAATGGTTCAACATCTTCAAGGTATTTCTTTTTTGACTAACCATCATGTGCTTTATAACCAAACATGTCCATTTTATGAACGATCCCAACCCATTCATGACCACCCTTGCAACCAAACGCACGCCATCTTAATTTAAAACCAAATAATCCCACAATACTAAGGCGCTGCATTAACTTCACCTCGTTTTGTTTCTTCACATATCAACCAATAAGAATCCAATGATTATTTTTTGACATAGTAACTCATATTTAGTTAGTCAAATGGATGACCTAGAACCACGGCAGGCCCTATAAACCGAGATGCCTAAAATAAAAAACCGACCGGAGAGGGTAGTTCAGATGTATCTTTTAGATCAATATAGTCGGGATTCACCAAGGAGCAAAACCAAGTGGTAGGATGCCCTGCTGGCGAGAAACTCGCAAGGGGTCACCACATGAAATGGCAAACACTTAAAGACCCCTTTGGCGAATGTGGCTCATCCACCGTTTTGTTCCACGTAATGGCACCTTACATTTCGAGCAGCTTGAATTGAGGCACCCCGGTCAGAAGGCCCAAAGAGTAGAAAATGGCCGAGGGGCAAATCACAAAGCCCCCCTTTCCCGATTAAGCGGACGAAAGGCAACCATCATTTCACTCTAGCGCAAGAGCATAAAGAAAAGAGAAAACAATGATTAAAGGGCAGCTACCTAGGGCACCCTAGGGTAGGGGTCTCCACTACGATCCTTTTTTGAAAGCGCCCACTACAAATCGGCTTTCCCTCGCCCTCTTGAAGAAAACCGATGATGAGGCGGCAAAGGGTTTGTAGGAGTACTATTGGCGGGCCAAGGGTAGTAAACGGGTTCGAGTCGACGCCTTTAAATATTGTGGGCCGCTGGTTTTACGGGAACGAGACAACATTTTGGGTTTGGGGACCAAGTGGAGATATAGCACTACAAAAAATTGTGGACGAGGTTCACCGAAAGGCAATGATGCATGGGCCCCATTTTGATATACCCGGGCCTGGAAATTTGCTACCTACTCAAAACTAGTAAGGTACACATGTATTGAACGATGAGATTTAAAAAAAATTATGAATAAATACACACTATAGCATGTAAAGCTTTGAGTCAATATATGATGTAGATGTTCGCTTAGTTCTTATAGTTAATCTCATTCAAAATCAATTAGTTTTATAAAATGTTAAGATTCATGGGGTTGTGCATTGTAAATCATAAAGTAAAAACAAATAATGGCAATTCATTTAGAAAAAATAATCAATTATGATACGTAAGATTCTAGAACAAAGGAGAAGTGCTTGTGTTTTGAGGTTTGTGCATTATGCTTAAGTTCAACCATGGAGTCTTCTAAATTGTACATGTGGCGATCCGTGGAATGTTGATGATATCCAACCCAAGAGTTCTATTTGCCCATCTCTGCACCGCCGGGAGCTTCATCCAAAACCATCTTTCAAAGTTAGGCACACTTATAGTTCTTGTGCCATAGTTGCATGTTTTGGAAAAAGCTACTAGTGGGTTGTACTATCTATTTAGGAATAGAAGATGCATAATTGGAAGTTGTAGGAAAGAGATGACATGGAGCATCTCAATTCCTATGAGTAGGGATTGAAAAGAGATGTCATTTGGTTCACATCATAGAACTTTTCTATTGAATCTAGAGATGACATGTATCTCAATTCCTATGAGGAGGGATTAGTAAAGAGATGTAATTTGGTTCATATCATAGGAACTTTTCTATTGAATATACGCTAATGTTTATTTTCCTTTGAAATTAAGGGAGTATAGGAATCCATTCATATGAACCAAGTGGCTCTAAAGCTATAGAAATGATATCATGTTTATTTCCTTTGAAATGTAGAGTATATGAATCTATTCCTATGAACCAATTGGCTCTAAAGGAAAAAATCCTATAAAAATCATATCATATAGAGTTCCTATGATATTCCTCAACCAAAGGATGGTTGAAATTGCTGGGTGATACGATGGTCTTTCTTTGTAGACTCTCAACCATCTTTATAGTTACCTTCAAGATGAATGAAATGATATATAGGGGTATTCTACATGTGCAATTTGGTCATGAAAACTCGTAAAAGTTTCTAGGTTCTAATTTTCAATAAAGCTATATGCACCGATTTCGAACGGGAGGAGCAATACGGAAGTTGCTAACACTCTGGGAAGATTTGTGTAGGAGGAGTGGTTGTTCTTTAAATGACATGGCAAAACCGACATGCCGGATGCCGATCTAACGGTTCTTACGGTGTTCACGGAAAAGGTTGTAAGTTTGTTTGGATAATGATTTACTTGGAACATGCATTGCATTGATACGCGCCTCTCTCTCTCACGACACGCACCCTCACGAGTCCACTCTCCCGAGTCCTCTCGCAGACCAAGCGCACCCATCCTCATCCCAGGTAGAGTCCACACATATGTTCTTCACACCCTACCCAGAACTTCTAAAAACAAAAAGACGGCACAATTTTATTTTAGCTCACATGTCACACACTTATACTATTACTCTTTGGGCAACGCCTTGGGCATAGTTATATTGTACCTCACGAAGAGAAGGCACGACGACTAGTTCTCTCACACCCACTGTGGAAACGAGGAGCGATTTTTTGAAGCCTACAACAAAATCACTCCACTATATATAAAAGAGGAGCCTTAGGCTTGCTTTACTAGGGTTCCTCTCGGCACCTCTCATGCTCTCCAGATCTAAGCAAGACATAGGTGGCCAACCTTCTCTCTCAGCTCCAGGTTGGTCACAAACCGCCGGACAACCTCGACCGGGCAGGGGGGTAGGTGCATCGCTCACGCTTGTCGGGCCAAGGAGGAGGACCAACGGCCCCCCAAGGCCCCATCAAGGGTCGGCCATTCTTCCGAGAGAGGCCGACTGGAGGGCCTCCACCCCTTCTTCCTCCGCGGTTTGGCAAGATGGTTTCCCACGCCCCCTTGCCACATTTACGACCCTCGGTATATATTCCTTAAAACCTACCTTGCTTTATGCCCCAGCTCTTCCCCTTCATGTGGATCCTTTTCTTCTTGTCCGGCTGTTACAAAGCCACCTAGACTTTACTATTATTAGAAGTAAAGTTAGTTCAAAAGGAACTCAAAGCGTTGGTTCAAACAGGGAAGAAAGTGGAAAGTGAGATGAATCTAGGACTTGGTTCTAAGAGGATTTGGGGAAAGTAGTAATATGTGTCATTTAAATAACCGTATTTTGTATTTTGGCGCAAACATGGATGTCTGTCCTATCGCTTTGGGATGTCTTTCTCCGATCGCCTATCCGCACAATCAAAAGCACACACCTCAGTTTTAGTACAATAAAAATGAGATGGCTATCCTCGCTGCCGCCGCCTAACCTCCCGCCTTCAAGGTATCCCTACATTGGTAGTAACTAAGGTAGAATGACCAACGAATCTAAAAGAAGTTGATTCCACGCTTTTACTTCCTGATTGCAAAGGCAGGGACGAAGGAAAACAACGCATCCTAGTCCGAATGCACTTTCTACCAGTTCATCCATGGACCGAGGACTACTGGCACGGCTGCACGGCGTGTTTTTGACAAAAGGCGGACAAGAGGCATTGTGGTCTCTATTTCTGCAAATAGCGGTGCTTAAATTTAGTGGAATGCACAAGCATTTCAGCTGGTCAAGATTCGATGGTTCAGTTCAGATTCCATTGAGACCACAATTATAACTGGTTATTCGGAATGAGAGAACCTAACCCTGAATGGTCAACAAGAAAAACCAGAGTGAACTCCAGGAAATTTAAGCCCGGGAGGCCCTTTGCTCAGAGAAGCCTTGCTTGTTTTTTCCTGATTTGTAAACCTTCTCACAACTTTGTCTTTTTCCTGTGAACTAGTATATGTTTGTTATGTTCTATGAATCATTGAGATGTATAAAATTGCTTAACTTATGCTTTTCAAGATTTTTATGAAGACGATTTAATTGTGAGTGTTCCACATGAGCCGGAGTAGCGTAGAACGCTTGGAATTTATTACATTGTGGCCTCAATTAATCGCATGAACCATCGTAAAAGATACATAGTAGTTGCTTATATGTCGACAGCAGATTGTTGATTGTTAGCTGATCGAAGCCTAGTGTTGAAGCGAGCTGAGCTAATGTGCCGTGTTTTGCACAACTGCTACAAGTGGGGTAGCACCAACAGTTTACAAGTACTTATGTATAGGGTGCACGGTTCTCTAACGAAAGTGCTCTATTTCATCAAACACACACCGTCGATGATAAACGTGACAACTTATGTCTTACCATGCCATATTCATGAAAAAACTAGTGAGGACGATCTGTTTTGGCAACAATTACGATGGTTCTCAATGATTCACGGGCACACAAAAGTAGCAGCCGCTCCATAGATGGATTCAAACAGACACTAGCCCAGAGGGGTCGATAAGTGCAAGGTTCGGATAATTAGACACAATCCAAACTACTATTAAACACTAGATGGGGCAACTATTTCATGCCTCGATCTAATTTGGGCTGACACAAGACGGACCTTTCCATGAACATCATCGAGGACGCCCGCAAGCAGCTCAACCGTGAACCTTCATGAAGACAACCTGTGGCCTTGCCATCGATAAACTTTTTGTGGAGGCATGCCACATCATTTCCTGCGTAAGCTTGTCAAGAACATTATGCCTCACAAACGGGAGTAGCTTTGAACTTTGTGCTTCAAGACACTGGACAACACCGACAACAAAGTGAGGCTGGAATACAACTTCATTGGTATAACCGCAAATGCTTCCGTGATCCAACAGCCTAAGAACTCGCTTTTCCCAAAGGCGATATTCAGGTCATCCGCTCATAGCGAGTGACATGCACAACCACAAATCCTTGTCTGATCGTGCTCTAATTGAAATGTAAACAAATTCTGAATTACTTTTCAAAGATAAGAACCAAGTTATTTAAACCACTATGTATAGCATGGCATCGCTAATAAAATTTGGCATTATTAATCACCACATACTTCCTTTTCTAAAAAATCACCACATACTTAATGAAAAACCACAATCGAGATCGGCAAAGAAGGAAATCACCTTGGGCAGCCAAAGGGGGGGACACATCCTCGAAGGGGAAAACTGCTCTGCAAGTGCCACGGGGTCAGAACTCAAACGGGCGTGACCATGCCAAGAGTGGCCGTGAGCGATCTGGGTCGGCTCGTGGTTGCCTCCATCTTCTGGAGCTCGTCTCGTGGGATCAGCCTCCGCCCGCCCAATATCGGCAGATTTTGCATGGTTCTCCTTGGTCCATCATGAAACCGACTAATACTAGGAGACCACCGAAAGGAAAACACAATCGCAATGACAATGAAACAAAAGAGAGTGAGGATCGTTATCGCTTGCAGAAGTTCTTTTTTCTCTCGACGAAAATATACCAACATCACGGATCCGCTTACCTTCCCTTCGCTGGGAGAGAAGAACAAGGAAGATGCGAAAGGTTGTTTCTTGAAGATGGTGAGGGACAAGGGATTCACGAGGAGTGAAATGATGGTTCTCACCACAAACTTAGAATGCGGGAGGTGGGTTTGTGATACGACGGTCTATCCGGCCACGACTGGGTGACTCTCCGCGAACGCCTGCAATTGGTGGATGGCATTTGGGCACAGCGCATGGCCCGCATGTCGGTGAACAAAAGTATAACAACATTCAGAGAGGGAGACGCTTCAATGACCTAGGAGGAGCCAATGTAGAGTGTCTCCACTGTAGTAGTAGTAATTGTTTTTCCGAGTAGAGTGTCTCCACTGACTAGTAGTAATTGTTTTCTAGGCCCAAGACAAAACAGCCAATCCACACTAGGAAATAGTAAAATCAATTCAAAAGGCGCCACCACACCCAGCACACCCCCCCCACAAAAAAACTGGGTGCTCTTCTTTCCTCGCCCCACCCACCTCACGCACCGCCCATCTGCACTCCCCAAATTCCTCACCTCACTCCCTACGTAAAACCCCAGCCCCTTCTTCCTCACTCCTACAAAAACCCCAGCCCTTCTTCTTTGCTCGACTACAACTAGGCTCGCATTCACACTCTCTCAACCGTGAGCGACGCGACGCCTTGAGGAAAATGGAGTCGGCTGACCCAGCCAAGAAGATGAGGCTCCTCCAACCGGGCACGCCTGCTAGATCCCACCGCAGCGGGAGAAGCGGCGACCCCCCCCACCGGATCCCAGAACTCAGAGAATCGGTGGACGATCAGCGATCTCCCTGACGCCCTTGGGGAGATCATCTCCTTCTCCCCACCAAGGATTGCTGCCACACCCAAGTCCTCTCAATCGGTGGCGCTTCTATGGCACGCCGGCTCCTTAATCTCGACCCGTCACCATCTCTCTTCAATGATTTTGAAATCCCTGGAGCCATCATTCCTCCCACCGGGCTCCGCTCAAAGCCTTGCATCCCGCTATGCTACCGAGAAGCATACCATGCCCTGCACGGTGGACCTGCTGAAACTCAATTCACAGTAACTACACTGCTTGAGTTCTACTATTCCCGAAATCACATACCACATACATAACGCCATGAACTTGTGCCTCAAAGACCGATGTCCATCTTGTGGTTTTCCTCTCTCCACACCGCCACCTTTATGCTGTGCTACCTTCCGCATAATCTGGTACTAAAGCTTCAATTCCCATTTCTCAAGAAACTTTCACTTGTGCGGGTTCAGATATCGAGGCCTCATTGCACAACATCATCCACTCCAGTTGCCCTGCTACCGAGTGCTTGGTGCTTGTTTTCAAAGCTAGAATCGATTGTCTCCAAATAAAGTCGCCTTAACCTTGTAAGAATTGGAATTTATTTTGACGGAAGGCAGCTCATCATCCAAGATGCCCCTTCACTTCAAAGGTTGATCCTTGATTCTAGTTATTCACCATTGAAAATAACCGCCCCTCTCGCCTAAAATGGAGACCTTGGGTGTAATACATGATCTCTGTGCTCATTTCAATATGGTGTTTGGCTCCATAGTTCTTCGTGTACTTTATATTATCATCTATATGTAACCATATGCTGCATTTTAAATTTCTCAAGATAATTTATATATCATCTTGGAGTACACATTTTGTACTAATATTATGTTCTATGCTCAATGAAGAGTTTATCCATGGATGGCCTATCAATGGTGCGATTCTGTCAAGATCTTATATATCCAAATGAATAGTTTTGATCTCAACAAGATTATTGGCTTGTTGCAATGCTTTCCATGTCCGGAGAAGTTGTATATAAAGGTGATAATTTCACGCATATTGGAAGCCCGATATAGTGTACTAGAATTAACTGCTCACTGTTGCTCTTTCGACACTCTTCTTTAGACCTTAACTATTTTTAATTTTCATGTCTATTTAGGCAACATGACGGGTAAGAAAGTTATAACCAATTGGTGGATTCGTAGCATTGGGGATTTTTCACTTCTCATGAGATTCGATTGAAGACAATAACGCTTAGAACGATATGTAGCCAACCGAAACACAAGATTTGTCACATTCTTCCCGCAATGCGGTTACTATTGTCCATCGTGCTTAAGTTTATCAACAACATGGTTTTGACGGATGGGTATGTCAAGAGGAAAAAAGGAGTTTCGTGGGCAAAAGAGCTTCTAAACGTGTCGGGCTTCTATTTACAACATATTGTGGTCATAATCCAAAGAATTTTACGATCCAAGATGTTCATTCTATGGACCTGACCGATCCATTTGACCGTGATCGCCAAAATAGTGCGGAGTTAGATGTTGTTGCCCTTTTCAATCCGGGTTTTTTGTAAACCTCGA
>JAHIAM010002458.1:0-46389 GCA_021605205.1 Aegilops longissima | reverse complement strand
TTTGGGCTCCGGGTGATTTCCATGATTAACGAACCCAGGAGTGCGTTTACGTGTCGGTCATCAACACTCACGGTTTTGGCGATTCGGCCATTTAAATCTTGTGATGGGGTCCCGAGTGATTTCCACGATTAACGAACCCCGGGGTGTGTTTACGTGTCGATAATCAATACTCGTGGTTTTTGTCGTTTCGGACCTGTTTCTTGGAGTATTACTCACCGTTTTGTGGTCCCAAAGCGATTTCTATGGTTGTCGAACCCCAAGGTCCGTTTACGTGTCGGTCATCAACACTCACAGTTTTGGCGATTCGGCCTGTTTCGTGGACTATTACTCACTGTTTTGGGCTCCCGGAGTGATTTCTATGATTATCGAACACAGTGGTGCGTTTACATGTCGGTCATCAACACTCACTTGTTTGGCGATTCTGGCCCGTTTCATGGACTATTACTCACTGTTTTGGGGTCCGGTAGTATTTTTTCATGATTAACAAACCCCGGTGTGCCTTTACGTGTCGGTCATCAACACTCACTGTTTTTGCCAATTACGACCGTTTCGTGCACTATTACTCACCTTTTGGGGTCCGGCGATTTCCATAGTTCTTGATCCCTAAGTGCGCTTACATGTCGGTCATCAACACTCACGGTTTTGGCTGATTCGGCCCGTTTCTTGGACTATTACTCACTTTTGGGGTCCGGAGTGATTTTCACGATTAACGAACCCAAGTGCGTTCGTGTCGGTCATTAACACTCACAGTTTTGACGATTCGGCCTGTTCATGGACTATTACTCGCCGTTTTGGGGTCCGGGTGATTTCCATGATTAACGAACCCGTTGTGCGTTTACGTGTCGGTCATCAACACTCACAGTTTTGGCGATTCGGCCCGTTCCTCTTGTTTGGGGTCGCGGGTGATTTCCACGATTAACGAACCCGGGTGCGTTTACGTGTCGATCATCAACACTCATGGTTTTTGTCGTTTGGACCCGTTTGTGGACTATTACTCACCGTTTTGTGGTCCGAAAGTGATTTCCAGGTTGTCGAACCCCAAGGAGTGCTTACGTGTTGGTCATCGGGACTCGCGGTTTGGGTCGACTCGGCCCGTTTCTTGGACTATTACTCGGTTTGGGGTCCCGGTGATTTCCATGATTGGCGAACCCGGGGTGCGTTTACGTGTCGGTCATCAACACTCACAGTTTGGCCCATTCGGCCCGTTTCTTGGACTATTACTCACTTTTGGGGTCCGGGTGATTTTCACGATTAACGAACCCGGGGTGCGTTTACGTGTCGGTCATCAACACTCATAGTTTTGACCGATTACGGCGTGTTCTTGGACTATTACTCACGTTTTGGGCTCCGGGTGATTTCCATGATTAACGAACCCGTGGTGCGTTTACGTGTCGGTCATCAACACTCACAGTTTTGGCGATTCTGGCCCGTTTCCAAGCGTGTTGGGGTCGTGGGTGATTTCCACTATTAACGAACCCGGGTGCGTTCGTGTTGATCATCAACACTCATCGTTTTGTCATTTCGGACCCGTTTGTGGACTATTACTCACCGTTTTGTGGTCCCAGCGATTTCCATGGTTGTCGAACCCCAAGGAGTGCTTACGTGTTGGTCATCGGGACTCGCAGTTTGGGTCGATTCTGGCCCGTTCTTGGACTATTACTCGGTTTGGGGTCGATGTGATTTCCATGATTGACGAACCCGGTGGGTTTACGTGTCGGTCATCAACACTCACAGTTTTGGCGATTCTGCCCGTTCTTGGACTATTACTCACTTTTGGGGGCCGGGTGATTTTCACGATTAAGGAACCCGGGGTGCGTTCTGGTCGGTCATCAACACTTACTGTTTTGGCGATTCTGGCCCGTTCGTCTTGTTTGGGGTCCGGGTGATTTCCACGATTAACGAACCCTAGGGTGTGTTTACATGTCGATCATCAACACTCGTGGTTTTTGGCGTTTGGACCGGTTCGTGGACTATTACTCACCGTTTGTGGTCCCAGCGATTTCCACGGTTGTCAAACCCCAAGGTGCGTTTACGTGTCGGTCATCAACACTCACAGTTTTGGTCGATTCTGCCTTGTTTCGTGGACTACTACTCACTGTTTTGGGGTCCGGTGATTTCCATGATTAACGAACAGCGAGTGCGTTTACGTCGGTCATCAACATGCACATGTTTGGCGATTCTGCCCGTTCATGGACTATTACTCACTGTTTTGGGGTCCCGGGTATTTTTTCATGATTAACGAACCACGGGTGCCTTTACGTGTCGGTCATCAACACTCACAGTTTTGCCAATTACGCGCGTTTGCGTGCACTATTACTTACCGTTTGGGGTCCGGCGATTTCCATAGTTGTTGATCCCCAAGGTGCGTTTACGTGTCGCTCATCAACAATCACAGTTTGGCGATTCTGGCCCGTTTCATGGACTATACTCACGTTTTGGGTTCCCGGTGATTTCCATGATTAACGAACCCGTGGTGCGTTTACATGTCGGTCATCAACACTCACAGTTTTGGCCGATTCTGGCCCGTTTCTTGTACAATTACTTAGTTTCGGGGTCCCGAAGTGATTTCCACGATTGGCGAACCCCGGGGTGCGTTTACGTGTCGGTCATCAACACTCACAATTTTGGCTGATTCCGGTCCATTTCATGCAATATTACTCAGTGTTTTTGGGGTCCCAGAGCGATTTCCACGATTGACAATTCTGACCTGTTTCGTGGACTATTACTCACCGTTTTGGGGTCCTGAACCGATTTCCATACTTGTTGAACCCCATGGTGCGCTTACGTGTCGGTCATCAACACTCACCGTTTTAGCTGATTACGGCCCGTTTAGTGGACTATACTCACTGTTTTGGGGCCCGGAGAAAATCCACGATTAAAGAACCCGGGGTGCGTTTATGTGTCATCATCAATAGTCATAGTTTTGGCGACTCGGCACCTTTCATGGACTATTCATCACAGTTTTGGGTCCGGTGATTTCCTGATTAACGAACCCGGGTGCGTTTATGTGTCGGTCATCAACACTCACAGTTTGACCGATTTTGGCATGTTTCATGGACTATTACTCACCGATTTGGGGTCCCAAAGCGATTTCCATGGTTGTCGAACCGCCAGTGCGCTTATGTGTCGGTCTTCAACACTCACAATTTTGGCGATTCTGGCCCGTTTGTGGACTATTACTCACAGTTTTGGGCTCCGGGTGATTTCCATGATTAACGAACCCGTGGTGCGTTTAAGTGTCGGTCATCAACACTCACAGTTTTGGCGATTCTGGCCCGTTCCTCTTGTGTTGGGGTCGCGGGTGATTTCCACGATTAACGAACCCGGGTGCGTTTACGTGTCGATCATCAACACTCATGGTTTTGTCGTTTGGACCCGTTTTGTGGACTATTACTCACCGTTTTGTGGTCCCAAAGGATTTCCATGGTTGTCGAACCCCAAGGAGTGCTTACGTGGTGGTCATCGGGACTCGCAGTTTGGGTCGACTCGGCCCGTTCTTGGACTATTACTCGGTTTGGGGTCCCGGTGATTTCCATGATTAGCGAACCCGGGGTGCGTTTACGTGTCGGTTATCAACACTCACAGTTTTGGCGATTCGGCCCTGTTTCACGGACTATTACTCGCCGTTTTGGGGTCCCAAAGTGATTTCCATGGTTGTGGAACCCCAGGTGCACTTACGTGTCGGTCATCAACTCTCACAGTTTTGGCGATTCTGGCCCGTTCTTGGACTATTACTCAGCTTTGGGTCCCGGTGATTTCCACGATTGACAAACCCGGGCGCGTTTATGTGTCGGTCATCCACGCTCACAGTTTTGACCGATTCGGCATGTTTCATGGACTATTACTCACCTTTTGGGGTCGGCGATTTCCATACTTGTTGAACCCCATGGCGCTTACGTGTCGGTCATCAACACTCACAGTTTTGGCTGATTACGGCCCGTTTCGTGGACTATTACTCACTGTTTTGGGGCCGGGTGAATTCCATGATTAAAGAACCCGAGGTGCGTTTGTTTGTGTCATCAACCATCATAGTTTTGGCGATTCTGGCCCGTTCGTGGACTATTACTCACTGTTTTGGGGTCCGTGGTGATTTCCACATTAACGAACACTTGGGTGCGTTTACGTGTCGGTCATCAACACTCACAGTTTTGACCGATTATGGCATGTTTCATGGACTATTACTCACCGTTTGGGGTCCCAAGCGATTTCCATGGTTGTCAAACCCCAAGGTGCACTTACATGTCGGTCATCAACACTCACAGTTTTGGCGATTCGGCCCGTTCGTGGACTATTACTCACGTTTTGGGCTCCGGGTGATTTCCATGATTAATGAACCCGAGTGCGTTTACGGTCGGTCGTCAACACTCACTGTTTTGGCCAATTCGGCCCGTTTCTTGAACTATTACTCAACTTGGGGTCCCAAGTGATTTCCACGATTGACAAACCCGAGTGCGTTTACGTGTCGGTCATCAACACTCACAATTTTGGCTGATTCTGGTCCGTTTTGGGGTCCCAGAGCGATTTCCACGATTGACGATCACCGGGATGCGTTTACGTGTCCGTCGTCAATACTCATAGTTTGAGCCAATTCTGACCCATTTCGTGGACTACTACTCACCGTTTTGGGGTCCTGAACCGATTTCCATACTTGTTGAACCCCATGGTGCGCTTACGTGTCGGTCATCAACACTCACTGTTTTGGGGCCCCGGAGAGAATTCCACGATTAAAGAACCCCGGGGTGCGTTTATGTGTCTTTCATCAATAGTCATAGTTTTGGCCGATTGTGGCACCTTTCGTGGACTATTCATCACAGTTTTTGGGTCCCGGAGTGATTTCCACAATTAACGAACCGCGGGGTGCGTTTACGTGTCGGTCATCAACACTCACAGTTTTGACCAATTCTGGCCTGTTTCATGGACTATTACTCACCGTTTTGGGGTCCCGGAGTGATTTCCATGATTAACGAACCCCTGGTGCATTTACGTGTCGGTCATCAACACTCACTGTTTTGGCCGATTCTGGCCCATTTCCTACTGTGTTGGGGTCGCGGAGTGATTTCACGATTAACGAACCCCGGGGTGCGTTTACGTGTCGATCATCAACACTCATGGTTTTTGTCGTTTCGGACCCGTTTTGTGGACTATTACTCACCGTTTTGTGGTCCCAAAGTGATTTCCATGGTTGGCGAACCCCAAGGAGTGCTTACGTGTTGGTCATCGGGACTCGCAGTTTGGGTCGACTCTGGCCCGTTTCTTGGACTATTACTCAGTTTCGGGGTCCCGAAGTGATTTCCATGACTGACGAACCCCGGGGTGGGTTTACGTGTCGGTCATCAACACTCACAGTTTTGGCGATTCTGGCCGTTCTTGGACTATTACTCACTTTTGGGGTCCGGTGATTTTCATGATTAACGAACCCCGGGGTGCGTTTACGTGTCGGTCATTAACACTCACAGTTTTGACCGATTCTGGCGTGTTTCGTGGACTATTACTCACAGTTTTGGGCTCCCGAAGTGATTTCCAAGATTAACGAGCCCCGTGGTGCGTTTACGTGTCGGTCATCAACACTCACAGTTTTGGCCGATTCTAGCCTGTTTCCTATTGTGTTGGGGTCGCGGAGTGATTTCAACGATTAACGAACCCCGGGGTGCGTTTACGTGTCGATCATCAACACTCATCGTTTTTGTCGTTTCGGACCCGTTTTGTGGACTATTACTCACCGTTTTGTGGTCCCAAAGTGATTTCCATGGTTGTGGAACCCCAAGGAGTGCTTACGTGTTGGTCATCGGGACTCGCAGTTTGGGTCGACTCTGGCCCGTTTCTTGGACTATTACTCAGTTTCGGGGTCCCGATGTGATTTCCATGACTGACGAACCCCGGGGTCGGTTTACGTGTCGGTCATTAACACTCACAGTTTTGGCCGATTCTGGCCTGTTTCATGGACTATTACTCGCCGTTTTGGGGTCCCAAAGTGATTTCCATGGTTGTCGAACCCCCGGGTGCACTTATGTGTCGGTCATCAACACTCACAGTTTTGGCCGGTTCTGGCCCATTTCATGGACTATTACTCACAGTTTTGGGCTCCCGGAGTGATTTCCACGATTAACGAACCCCGGGGTGCGTTTACAGGTCGGTCATCAACACTTACTGTTTTGGCCGATTCTGGCCCGTTCGTCTTGTGTTGGGGTCCCGGGTGATTTCCACGATTAACGAACCCCGGGGTGTGTTTACATGTTGATCGTCAACACTAGTGGTTTTTGACGTTTCGGACCCGGTTCGTGGACTATTACTCACCGTTTTGTGGTCCCAAAGTGATTTCCACGGTTGACAAACCCCAAGGTGCGTTTACGTGTCGGTCATCAACACTCAAAGTTTTGGTTGATTCTGGCCTGTTTCGTGGACTACTACTCACTGTTTTGGGGTCCCGAAGTGATTTCCATGATTAACGAACACCGGGTGCGTTTATTGTCGGTCATCAACATGCACATGTTTGGCGATTCTGGCCCGTTCGTGGACTATTACTCACTTTTTGGGGTCCCGGAGTATTTTTTCATGATTAACGAACCCCGGGGTGCCTTTACGTGTCGGTCATCAACACTCACTGTTTTTGCCAATTCTGACACGTTTCGTGCACTATTACTTACCGTTTGGGGTCCCGATCGATTTCCATAGTTGTTGATCCCGAGGTGCGCTTTACGTGTCGCTCATCAACAATCACAGTTTTGGCCGATTCTGGCCCGTTTCGTGGACTATTACTCACAGTTTTGGGCTCCCAGAGTGATTTCCATGATTAACGAACCCCGGGGTGCGTTTACGGGACGGTCATCAACACTCACTGTTTTGGCCGATTCTGGCCCGTTTCTTGTACAATTACTTAGTTTCGGGGTCCCGAAGTGATTTCCACGATTAACGAACCCCGGGGTGCGTTTACGTGTTGGTCATCAACACTCACAATTTTTGCTGATTCCGGTCCATTTCATGCAATATTACTCACTGCTTTTGGGGTCCCCGAGCGTTTACCACAATTGACGATCCTCGGGGTGCGTTTACGTGTCCATCGTCAATACTCGTAGTTTGAGCCAATTCTGACCCGTTTCGTGGACTATTACTCACCGTTTTGGGGTCCCGAACCGATTTCCATACTTGTTGAACCCCATGGTGCGCTTACGCGTCGGTCATCAACACTCACCGTTTTGGCTGATTCTGGCCCGTTTCGTGGACTATACTCACTGTTTTGGGGCCCCGGAGAGAATTCCACGATTAAAGAACCCGAGTGCGTTTATGTGTCTGCATCATCAATAGTCATAGTTTTGGCGATTCTGGCACCTTTCGTGGACTATTCATCACAGTTTTTGGGTCCCGAAGTGATTTCCACAATTAACGAACCCCGGGGTGCGTTTACGTGTCGGTCATCAACACTCACAGTTTTGACCGATTTTGGCCTGTTTCATGGACTATTACTCACCGATTTGGGGTCCCAAAGCGATTTCCATGGTTGTCGAACCGCTAGGTGCGCTTATGTGTCGCTCTTCAACACTCATAGTTTTGGCCGATTCTGGCCCGTTTCGTGGACTATTACTCACAGTTTTGGGCTCCCGGAGTGATTTCCATGATTAACGAACCCCGTGGTGCGTTTACGTGTCGGTCATCAACACTCACAGTTTTGGCCGATTCTGGCCCGTTTCCTACTGTGTTGGGGTCGCGAGTGATTTCCACGATTAACGAACCCCGGGGTGCGTTTACGTGTCAATCATCAACACTCATGGTTTTTTGTCGTTTCGGACCCGTTTTGTGGTCCCAAAGTGATTTCCATGGTTGTCGAACCCCAAGGAGTGCTTACGTGTTGGTCATCGGGACTCGCAGTTTGGGTCGACTCTGGCCCGTTTCTTGGACTATTACTCAGTTTTGGGGTCCCGAAGTGATTTCCATGACTGACGAACCCCGGGGTGGGTTTACGTGTCGGTCATCAACACTCACAGTTTTGGCCGATTCTGGCCCGTTTCTTGGACTATTACTCACTTTTGGGGGTCCCGGAGTGATTTTCATGATTAACGAACCCCGGGGTGCGTTTACGTGTCGGTCATTAACACTCACAGTTTTTACCGATTCTGGCCTGTTTCATGGACTATTACTCGCCGTTTTGGGGTCCCAAAGTGATTTCCATGGTTGTCGAACCCCCAGGTGCACTTACGTGTCGGTCATCAACACTCACAGTTTTGGCCGATTCTGGCCCGTTTCGTGGACTATTACTCACAGTTTTGGGCTCCGGGTGATTTCCACGATTAACGAACCCGAAGTGCGTTACGGTCGGTCATCAACACTTACTGTTTTGGCGATTCTGGCCCGCTTCGTCTTGTGTTGGGGTCCCGGGTGATTTCCACGATTAACGAACCCGGGTGTGTTTACATGTCGATCATCAACACTCGTGGTTTTGGCGTTTGGACCGGTTCGTGGACTATTACTCACCGTTTTGTGGTCCCAAAGCGATTTCCACGGTTGTCAAACCCCAAGGTGCGTTTACGTGTCGGTCATCAACACTCACTGTTTTGGTCGATTCGGCCTGTTTCGTGGACTATTACTCACTGTTTTGGGGTCCCAAGTGATTTCCATGATTAACGAACACGGGTGCGTTTACGTGTCGGTCATCAACATGCACATGTTTGGCGATTCTGGCCCGTTTGTGGACTATTACTCACTGTTTTGGGGTCCCGGAGTATTTTTTCATGATTAACGAACCCCGGGGTGCCTTTACGTGTCGGTCATCATCACACTGTTTTTGCCAATTCTGACACGTTTCGTGCACTATTACTCACCGTTTTGGGGTCCCGAAACGATTTCCATAGTTGTTGATCCCCAAGGTGCGCTTACGTGTCGCTCATCAACAATCACAGTTTTGACCGATTCTGGCCTGTTTCATGGACTATTACTCGCCGTTTTAGGGTCCCAAGGCGATTTCCATGGTTGTCGAACCCAAAGGTGCACTTACGTGTCGGTCATCAACACTATAGTTTTGGCCGATTCTGGCCCGTTTTTCGTGGACTATTACTCACACATTTGGGCTCCCGGAGTGATTTCCATGATTAACGAACCCCGGGGTGCGTTTATGGGTCGGTCATGAACACTCACTATTTTGGCCGATTCTGGCCCGTTTCTTGGACTATTACTCAGCTTCGGGTTCCCGAAGTGATTTCCACGATTGACAAACCCCGGGGTGCGTTTACGTGTCGGTCATCAACACTCACAGTTTTGACCGATTCTGGCATGTTTCATGGACTACTACTCACCTTTTTGGGGTCCGAAGCGATTTCCATACTTGTTGAACCCCATGGTGCGCTTACGTGTCGGTCATCAACACTCGCAGTTTTGACTGATTCTGGCCCGTTTCGTGAACTATTACTCACTGTTTTGGGGCCCCGGGTGAATTCCATGATTAAAGAACCCGAAGTGCGTTTATTTGTCGGTCATCAACCATCATAGTTTTGGCGATTCTGCCCGTTTCGTGGACTATTACTCACTGTTTTGGGGTCCCGTAGTGATTTCCACAATTAACGAACACCGGGGTGCGTTTACGTGTCGGTCACAAACACTCACAGTTTTGACCGATTATGGCATGTTTCATGGACTATTACTCACCGTTTTGGGGTCCCAAAGCGATTTCCATGGTTGTCAAACCCCAAGGTGCACTTACATGTCGGTCATCAACACTCACAGTTTTGGCCGATTCTGGCCCGTTTCGTGGACTATTACTCATAGTTTTGGGCTCCCGGAGTGATTTCCATGATTAACGAACCCCGCGGTGCGTTTACGGGTCGGTCGTCAACACTCACTGTTTTGGCCGATTCTGGCCCGTTTATTGGACTATTACTCAGCTTTGGGGTCCCGAAGTGATTTGCACGATTTACAAACCCCAGGGTGCGTTTACGTGTCGGTCATCAACACTCACAATTTTGGCTGATTCTGGTCCGTTTCATGCACTATTACTCGGCGTTTTGGGGTCCCAGAGCGATTTCCGCGATTGACGATCACCGGGGTGCGTTTACGTGTCCGTCGTCAATACTCATAGTTTGAGCCAATTCTGACCGATTTCATGGACTACTACTCACCGTTTTGGAGTCCTGAACCGATTTCCATACTTGTTGAACCCCATGGTGCGCTTACGTGTCGGTCATCAACACTCACCGTTTTGGCCGATTGTGGCACCTTTCATGGACTATTCATCTCAGCTTTTGGGTCCCGGACTGATTTCCACAATTAACGAACCGCGGGGTGCGTTTACGTGTCGGTCATCAACACTCACAGTTTTGACCGATTCTGGCCTGTTTCATGGACTATTACTCACCGTTTTGGGGTCCCAAAGCGATTTCCATGGTTGTCGAACCGCCAGGTGCGCTTATGTGTCGGTCATCAACACTCATAGTTTTGGCCAATTCTGGCCCGTTTCGTACTGTGTTGGGGTCGTGGAGTGATTTCCACGATTAACGAATCCCGGGGTGCGTTTACGTGTCGATCATCAACACTCTTGATTTTTGTCGTTTCGGAGCCGTTTTGTGGACTATTACTCACCATTTTGTGGTCCCAAAGTGATTTCCATGGTTGTCGAACCCCAAGGAGTGCTTACGTGTTGGTCTTCGGGACTCGCAGTTTGGGTCGACTCTGGCCCGTTTCTTGGACTATTACTCAGTTTTGGGGTCCCGAAGTGATTTCCATGACTGATGAACCCCGGGGTGGGTTTATGTGTCGGTCATCAACACTCACAGTTTTGGCCGATTCTGGCCCGTTTCTTGGACTATTACTCACTTTTAGGGGTCCCGGAGTGATTTTCACGATTAACGAACCCCGGGGTGCGTTTACGTGTCGGTCATTAACACTCACAGTTTTGACCGATTCTGGCTTGTTTCATGGACTATTACTCGCCGTTTTGGGGTCCCAAAGTGATTTCCATGGTTGTCGAACCCCAAGGTGCACTTACGTGTCGGTCATCAACACTCACAATTTTGGCCGATTCTGGCCCGTTTCGTGGATTATTACTCACAGTTTTCGGCTCCCGGAGTGATTTGCACGATTAACGAACCCCGGGGTGCGTTTACAGGTCGGTCATCAACACTTACTGTTTTGGCCGATTCTGGCCCGTTTCGTACTGTGTTGGGGTCCCGGAGTGATTTCCACGATTAACGAACCCCAGGGGTGTGTTTACATGTCGATCATCAACAATCGTGGTTTTTGACGTTTCGGACCCGCTTCGTGGACTATTACTCACCGTTTTGTGGTCCCAAAGCGATTTCCACGGTTGTCAAACCCCAAGGTGCATTTACGTGTCGGTCATCACCACTCATTGTTTTGGTCGATTCTGGCCTGTTTCGTGGACTACTACTCACTGTTTTGGGGTACCGAAGTGATTTCCATGATTAACGAACACCGGGGTGCGTTTACCTGTCGGTCATCAACATGCACATGTTTGGCCGATTCTGGCCCGTTTCGTGGACTATTACTCACTGTTTTGGGGTCCCGGAGTATTTTTTTCATGATTAACGAACCCCGGGGTGCCTTTACGTGTCGGTCATCAACACTCACTGTTTTTGCCAATTCTGACACGTTTCGTGCACTATTACTCACCGTTTTGGGGTCCCGGCGATTTCCATAGTTGTTGATCCCCAAGGTGTGCTTACGTTTGGCTCATCAACAATCACAGTTTTGACCGATTCGGCCTGTTTGAGGACTATTACTCGCCGTTTTGGGGTCCCAAAGAGATTTCCATGGTTGTCGAACCCAAAGGTGCACTTACGTGTCGGTCATCAACACTCACAGTTTTGGCCGATTCTGGCACGTTTCATGGACTATTACTCACAATTTTGGGCTCCCGGATTGATTTCCATGATTAACGAACCCCGGGGTGCGTTTACGGGTCGGTCATCAACACTCACTATTTTGGCCGATTCTGGCCCGTTTCTTGGACTATTACTCAGGTACGGGGTCCCGAAGTGATTTCCACGATTGACAAACCCCGGGGCGCGTTTACGTGTCGGTCATCAACACTCACAGTTTTGACCGATTCTGGCATGTTTCATGGGCTATTACTCACCTTTTTGGGGTCCGACGCGATTTCCATACTTGTTGAACCCCATGGTGCGCTTACGTGTCGGTCGTCAACACTCAGAGTTTTGACTGATTCTGGCCCGTTTCGTGGACTATTACTCACTGTTTTGGGGCACCGGAGTGAATTCCATGATTAAAGAACCCCGGGGTGCGTTTATTTGTCTGTCATCAACCATCATAGTTTTGGCCGATTCTGGCCCATTTAGTGAACTGTTACTCACTGTTTTGGGGTCCCGTAGTGATTTCCACAATTAACGAACACCGGGGTGCGTTTACGTGTCGGTCATCAACACTCACAGTTTTGACCGATTATGGCATGTTTCATGGACTATTACTCACCGTTTTGGGGTCCCAAAGCGATTTCCATGGTTGTCAAACCCCAAGGTGCACTTACATGTCGGTCATCAACACTCACAGTTTTGGCCGATTCTGGCCCGTTTCGTGGACTATTACTCATAGTTTTGGGCTCCCGGAGTGATTTCCATGATTAATGAACCCCAGGGTGCGTTTACGGGTCGGTCGTCAACACTCACTGTTTTGGCCAATTCTGGCCCGTTTCTTGGACTATTACTCAGCTTCGGGGTCCCAAAGTGATTTCCATGATTGACAAACCCCAGGGTGCGTTTACGTGTCGGTCATCAACACTCACAATTTTGGCTGATTCTGGTCCGTTTCATGCACTATTACTCGGCGTTTTGGGGTCCCAGAGCGATTTCCACGATTGACGATCACCGGGGTGCGTTTACGTGTCCGTCGTCAATACTCATAGTTTGAGCCAATTCTGACCCATTTCGTGGACTACTACTCACCGTTTTGGGGTCCTGAACCGATTTCCATACTTGTTGAACCCCATGGTGCGCTTACGTGTTGGTCATCAACACTCACCGTTTTGGCTGATTCTGGCCCGTTTCGTGGACTATACTCACTGTTTTGGGGCCCCGGAGAGAATTCCACGATTAAAGAACCCCGGGGTGCGTTTATGTGTCAGTCATCAATAGTCATAGTTTTGGCCGATTCTGGCACCTTTCATGGACTATTCATCACAGTTTTTGGGTCCCGGAGTGATTTCCACAATTAACGAACCGCGGGGTGCGTTTACGTGTCGGTCATCAACACTCACAGTTTTGACCGATTCTGGCCTGTTTCATGGACTATTACTCACCGTTTTGGGGTCCCAAAGCGATTTCCATGGTTGTCGAACCGCAAGGTGCGCTTATGTGTCGGTCTTCAACACTCACAGTTTTGGCCGATTCTGGCCCGTTTCGTGGACTATTACTCACAGTTTTGGGCTCCCGGAGTGATTTCCAAGATTAACGAACCCCGTGGTGCGTTTACGTGTCGGTCATCAACACTCACAGTTTTGGCCGATTCTGGCCCATTTCCTACTGTGTTGTGGTCACAGAGTGATTTCCACAATTAACGAACACCGGGGTGCGTTTACATGTCGGTCATCAACACTCACATGTTTGGCCGATTCTGCCCCGTTTCGTGGACTATTACTCACTATTTTGGGGTCCTGAGTATTTTTTTCATGATTAACGAACCCAGGGTGCCTTTACGTGTCGGTCATCAACACTCACAGTTTTTGCCAATTCTGACACGTTTCGTGCACTATTATGCACCGTTTTGGGGTCCCGATGCGATTTCCATAGTCGTTGATCCCCAAGGTGCGCTTACGTGTCGGTCATCAACACTCGCGGTTTAAGCCGATTCTGGCCCGTTTCTTGAAGTGTAACTCACTTTTTGGGGTCCCGGAGTGATTTTCACGATTAACGAACCATGGGTGCGTTTACGTGTCGGTTATCAACACTCACAGTTTTGACTGATTCTGTCCAGTTTCAAGGTCTATTACTCGCCGTTTTGGTGTCCCAAAGCGATTTCCATGGTTGTCAAACCCCAAGGTGCACTTACATGTCGGTCATCAACACTCACAGTTTTGGCCGATTCTGGCCCGTTTCGTGGACTATTACTCATAGTTTTGGGCTCCCGGAGTGATTTCCATGATTAACGAACCCCGGGGTGCGTTTACGGGTCGGTCGTCAACACTCACTGTTTTGGCCGATTCTGGCCCGTTTCTTGGACTATTACTCAGCTTCGGGGTCTCGAAGTGATTTGCACGATTTACAAACCCCAGGGTGCGTTTACGTGTCGGTCATCAACACTCACAATTTTGGCTGATTCTGGTCTGTTTCATGCACTATTACTCGGCGTTTTGGGGTGCGTTTACGTGTCCGTCGTCAATACTCATAGTTTGAGCCAATTCTGACCGATTTCATGGACTACTACTCACCGTTTTGGGGTCCTGAACCGATTTCCATACTTGTTGAACCCCATGGTGCACTTACGTGTCGGTTATCAACACTCACCGTTTTGGCCGATTGTGGCACCTTTCGTGGACTATTCATCACAGCTTTTGGGTCCCGGAGTGATTTCCACAATTAACGAACCGCGGGGTGCGTTTACGTGTCGGTCATCAACACTCACAGTTTTGACCGATTCTGGCCTGTTTCATGGACTATTACTCACCGTTTTGGGGTCCCAAAGCGATTTCCATGGTTGTCGAACCGCCAGGTGCGCTTATGTGTCGGTCATCAACACTCACAGTTTTGGCCAATTCTGGCCCGTTTCCTACTGTGTTGGGGTCGTGGACTGATTTCCACGATTAACGAACCCCGGTGTGCGTTTACGTGTCGATCATCAACTCTCATGATTTTTGTCGTTTCGGACCTGTTTTGTGGACTATTACTCACCGTTTTGTGGTCCCAAAGTGATTTCCACGGTTGTCGAACCCCAAGGTGCATTTACGTGTCGGTAATCAACACTCACAGTTTTGGTCGATTCTGGCCTGTTTCGTGGACTACTACTCACTGTTTTGGGGTACCGAAGTGATTTCCATGATTAACAAACACCGGGGTGCGTTTACCTGTCGGTCATCAACATGCACATGTTTGGCCGATTCTGGCCCGTTTCGTGGACTATTACTCACTGTTTTGGGGTCCCGGAGTATTTTTTTCATGATTAACGAACCCCGGGGTGCCTTTACGTGTCGGTCATCAACACTCACTGTTTTTGCCAATTCTGACACGTTTCGTGCACTATTACTCACTGTTTTGGGGTCCCGAAGCGATTTCCATAGTTGTTGATCCCCAAGGTGTGCTTACGTTTCGCTCATCAACAATCACAGTTTTGACCGATTCTGGCCTGTTTCATGGACTATTACTCGCCGTTTTGGGGTCCCAAAGCGATTTCCATGGTTGTCGAACCCAAAGGTGCACTTACGTGTCGGTCATCAACACTCACAGTTTTGGCCGATTCTGGCACGTTTCGTGGACTATTACTCACAGTTTTGGGCTCCCGGATTGATTTCCATGATTAACGAACCCCGGGGTGCGTTTACGGGTCGGTCATCAACACTCACTATTTTGGCCGATTCTGGCCCGTTTCTTGGACTATTACTCAGGTACGGGGTCCCGAAGTGATTTCCACGATTGACAAACCCCGGGGCGCGTTTACGTGTCGGTCATCAACACTCACAGTTTTGACCGATTCTGGCATGTTTCATGGACTATTACTCACCTTTTGGGGTCCGGCGATTTCCATACTTGTTGAACCCCATGGTGCGCTTTACGTGTCGGTCATCAACAACTCTCAGTTTTGGCTGATTCTGGCCTGTTTCGTGGACTATTACTCACTGTTTTGGGGCCCGGGTGAATTCCATGATTAAAGAACCCGGGGTGCGTTTATTTGTCTGTCATCAACCATCATAGTTTTGGCCGATTCTGGCCCATTTAGTGAACTGTTACTCATTGTTTTGGGGTCCCGTAGTGATTTCCACAATTAACGAACACCGGGGTGCGTTTATGTGTCGGTCATCAACACTCACAGTTTGGACCGATTATGGCATGTTTCATGGACTATTACTCACCGTTTTGGGGTCCCAAAGCGATTTCCATGGTTGTCAAACCCCAAGGTGCACTTACATGTCGGTCATCAACACTCACAGTTTTGGCCGATTTTGGCCCGTTTCGTGGACTATTACTCATAATTTTGGGCTCCCGGAGTGATTTCCATGATTAATGAACCCCAGGGTGCGTTTACGGGTCGGTCTTCAACAATCACTGTTTTGGCCAATTCTGGCCTGTTTCTTGGACTATTACTCAGCTTCGGGGTCACGAAGTGATTTCCACGATTGACAAACCCCAGGGTGCGTTTACGTGTCGGTCATCAACACACAATTTTGGCTGATTCTGGTCCGTTTCATGCACTATTACTCGGAGTTTTGGGGTCCCAGAGCGATTTCCACGATTGACGATCACCGGGGTGCGTTTACGTGTCCGTCGTCAATACTCATTCTTTGAGCCAATTGTGACCCATTTCATGGACTACTACTCACCGTTTTGGGGTCCTGAACCGATTTCCATACTTGTTGAACCCCATGGTGCGCTTACGTGTCGGTCATCAACACACACCGTTTTGGCTGATTCTGGCCCGTTTCGTGGACTATACTCACTGTTTTGGGGCCCTGGAGAGAATTCCATGATTAAAGAACCCCGGGGTGCGTTTATGTGTCTGTCATCAATAGTCATAGTTTTGGCCGATTCTGGCACCTTTCGTGGACTATTCATCACAGTTTTGGGTCCCGGGTGATTTCCACAATTAACGAACCGCGGGGTGCGTTTACGTGTCGGTCATCAACACTCACAGTTTTGACCGATTCTGGCCTGTTTCATGGACTATTACTCACAGTTTTGGGCTCCCGGAGCGATTTCCAAGATTAACGAACCCCGTGGTGCGGTTACGTGTCGGTCATCAACACTCACAGTTTTGGCCGATTCTGGCCCGTTTCCTCTTGTGTTGGGGTCGCGGTGATTTCCACATTAACGAACACCGGGTGCGTTTACATGTCGGTCATCAACACTCACATGTTTGGCCGATTCTGCCCCGTTTCGTGGACTATTACTCACTATTTTGGGGTCCTGAGTATTTTTTTTCATGATTAACGAACCCTGGGGTGCCTTTACGTGTCGGTCATCATAACTCACAGTTTTTGCCAATTCTGACACGTTTCATGCACAATTATGCACCGTTTTGGGGTCCCGATGCGATTTCCATAGTCGTTGATCCCCAAGGTGCGCTTACGTGTCGGTCATCAACACTCGCGGTTTAAGCCGATTCTGGCCCGTTTCTTGAACTGTAACTCACATTTTGGGGTCCCGGAGTGATTTTCACGATTAACGAACCATGGGTGCGTTTACGTGTCGGTTATCAACACTCACAGTTTTGACTGATTCTGTCCTGTTTCAAGGACTATTACTCGCCACTTCGGGGTCCCAAAGCAATTTCCATGGTTGTCGAACCCCAAGGTGCACTTACGCGTCGGTCATCAACACTCACAATTTTGGCCGATTCTGGCCCGTTTCGTGGACTATTACTCACTGTTTTGGGCTCCAGGAGTGATTTCCATGATTAACGAACCCGAGTGCGCTTCGTGTCGGTCATCAACACTCACACTTTTGGCGATTCTGGCCCGTTTACGTCTTGTGTTGGGGTCCCGGGTGATTTCTACGATTAACGAACCCCGGGTGTGTTTACGTGTCGATCATCAACACTCGTGGTTTTTGTCGTTTGGACTGTTTCTTGGACTATTACTCACCGTTTTGTGGTCCCAGCGATTTCCATGGTTGTCGAACCCCAAGGTGCGTTTACGTGTCGGTCATCAACACTCACAGTTTTGGCGATTCTGGCCTGTTTCGTGGACTATTACTCACTGTTTTGGGCTCCGGAGTGATTTCCATGATTAACGAACCCTCGTAGTGCGTTTACGTGTCGGTCATCAACACTCACAGTTTTGGCGATTCTGGCCCGTTTCTCTTGTGTTGGGGTCCGGAGTGATTTCCACGATTAACGAACCCGAGGTGCGTTTACGTGTCGATCATCAACACTCATGGTTTTTGTCGTTTGGACCCGCTTTTGTGGACTATTACTCACCGTTTTGTGGTCCCAAAGTGATTTCCATGGTTGTCGAACCCCAAGGAGTGCTTACGTGTTGGTCATCAAACTCGCAGTTTTGGGTCGATTCGGCCCGTTCTTGGACTATTACTCGTTTGGGGTCCCGGTGATTTCCATGACTGACGAACCCCGGGGTGGGTTTACGTGTCGGTCATCAACACTCACAGTTTTGGCCGATTCTGGCCCGTTTCTTGGACTATTACTCACTTTTGGGGGTCCCGGAGTGATTTTCACGATTAAGGAACCCCGGGGTGCGTTTACGTGTCGGTCATTAACTCTCACAGTTTTGACCGATTCTGGCGTGTTTCTTGGACTATTCCTCACAGTTTTGGGCTCCCGGAGTGATTTCCAAGATTAACGAACCCCGTGGTGCGTTTACGTGTCGGTCATCAACACTCACAGTTTTGGCCGATTTTGGCCCGTTTCTTGTACAATTACTTAGTTTTGGGGTCCCAAAGTGATTTCCACGATTAACGAACCCCGGGGTGCGTTTACGTGTCGGTCATCAACACTCACAATTTTGGCTGATTCCGGTCCATTTCATGCAATATTACACACTGTTTTTGGGGTCCCAGAGCGATTTCCACGACTGACGATCCTCGGGGTGCGTTTACGTGTCCGTCGTCAATACTCGTAGTTTGAGCCAATTCTGACCCGTTTCGTGGACTATTACTCACCGTTTTGGGGTCCTCAACCGATTTGCATACATGTTGAACCCCATGGTGCGCTTACGTGTCGGTCATCAACACTCATCGTTTTGGCTGATTCTGGCCCGTTTCGTGGACTATACTCACTGTTTTGGGGCCCCGGAGAGAATTCCACGATTAAAGAACCCGGGGTGCGTTTGTGTCCGTCATCAATAGTCATAGTTTTGGCGATTCGGCACCTTTCGTGGACTATTCATCACAGTTTTGGGTCCCGGGTGATTTCCACAATTAACGAACCCCGGGGTGCGTTTACGTGTCGGTCATCAACACTGACAGTTTTGACCGATTTTGGCCTGTTTCATGGACTATTACTCACCGATTTGGTGTCCCAAAGTTGTCAAACCCCAAGGTGCGTTTACCTGTCGGTCATCAACATGCACATGTTTGGCCGATTCTGGCCCGTTTCGTGGACTATTACTCACTGTTTTGGGGTCCCGGAGTATTTTTTCATGATTAACGAAACCCGGGGTGCCTTTACGTGTCGGTCATCAACACTCACTGTTTTTGCCAATTCTGACACGTTTCGTGCACTATTACTTACCGTTTTGGGGTCCTGATGCGATTTCCATAGTTGTTGATCCCCAGGGTGCGCTTACGTGTCGCTCATCAACAATCACAGTTTTGGCCGATTCTGGCCTGTTTCATGGACTATTACTCACAGTTTTGGGCTCCGAGAGTGATTTCCATGATTAACGAACCCCGGGGTGCGTTTACGGGACGGTCATCAACACTCACTGTTTTGGCCAATTCTGGCCCGTTTCTTGTACAATTACTTAGTTTTGGGGTCCCAAAGTTTCTTCTACAATCACTGTTTTGGGGCCTCTACGTGTCGATCATCAACACTCATGGTTTTTGTCGTTTCGGACCGGTTTTGTGGACTATTACACACCGTTTTGTGGTCCCAAAGTGATTTCCATGGTTGTCGAACCCCAAGGAGTGCTTACGTGTTGGTCATCGGGACTCGCAGTTTGGGTCGACTCTGGCCCGTTTCTTGGACTATTACTCAGTTTCGGGGTCCCGAAGTGATTTCCATGACTGACGAACCCCGGGGTGGGTTTACGTGTCGGTCATCAACACTCACAGTTTTGGCCGATTCTGGCCCGTTTTTGGACTATTACTCACTTTTGGGGTCCTGGTGATTTTCACGATTAACGAACCCCGTGCGTTTACGTGTCGGTCATCAACACTCACAGTTTTGACCGATTCGGCCTGTTTCATGGACTATTACTCACCGTTTTGGGGTCCCAAAGTGATTTCCATGGTTGTCGAACCCCAGGTGCACTTACGTGTCGGTCATCAACACTCACAGTTTTGGCGATTCTGGCCCGCTTCGTGGACTATTACTCACAGTTTTGGGCTCCGGGTGATTTCCACGATTAACGAACCCTGAGGTGCGTTTACGGGTCGGTCATCAACACTTATTGTTTTGGCGATTCTGGCCCGTTTACATCTTGTGTTGGGGTCCCGGTGATTTCCACGATTAACGAACCCCGGGTGCGTTTACATGTCGATCATCAACACTCGTGGTTTTTGACGTTTCGGACCCGGTTCGTGGACTATTACTCACCGTTTTGTGGTCCCAAAGCGATTTCCACGGTTGTCAAACCCCAAGGTGCGTTTACGTGTCGGTCATCAACACTCATAGTTTTGGTCGATTCTGGCCTGTTTCGTGGACTATTACTCACTGCTTTGGGGTCCCGGTGATTTCCATGATTAACGAACACCGGGGTGCGTTTACCTGTCGGTCATCAACATGCACATGGTTGGCCGATTCTGGCCCGTTTCGTGGACTATTACTCACTGTTTTGGGGTCCCGGAGTATTTTTTTCATGATTAACGAACCCCGGGGTGCCTTTACGTGTCGGTCATCAACACTCACTGTTTTTGCCAATTCTGACACGTTTCGTGCACTATTACTCACCGTTTTGGGGCCCCGAAGCGATTTCCATAGTTGTTGATCCCCAAGGTGCGCTTACGTGTCGCTCATCAACAATCACAGTTTTGACCGATTCTGGCCTGTTTCATGGACTCTTACTCGCCGTTTTGCGGTCCCAAAGCGATTTCCATGGTTGTCGAACCCAAAGGTGCACTTACGTGTCGGTCATCAACACTCACAGTTTTGGCCGATTCTGGCCCGTTTCGTGGAATATTACTCATAGTTTTGGGCTCCCGGGGTGATTTCCATGATTAACGAACCCCGGGGTGCGTTTACGGGTCGGTCATCAACACTCACTATTTTGGCCGATTCTGGCCCGTTTCTTGGACTATTACTCAGCTTCGGGTTCCCGAAGTGATTTCCACGACTGACAAACCCCGGGGTGCGCTTACGTGTCGGTCATCAACACTCACAGTTTTGGCTGATTCTGGCCCGTTTCTTGGACCATTACTCACTTTTGGGGCCCCGGAGTGATTTTCACGATTAACGAACCCCGGGGTGCGTTTACGTGTCGGTCATCAACACTGACTGTTTTTGCCAATTCTGACACGTTTCGTGCACTATTACTTACCGTTTTGGGGTCCTGATGCGATTTCCATAGTTGTTGATCCCCAGGGTGCGCTTACGTGTCGCTCATCAACAATCACAGTTTTGGCGATTCTGCCTGTTTCGTGGACTATTACTCACAGTTTTGGGCTCCCGGTGATTTCCATGATTAACGAACCCGGGTGCGTTTACGGGACGGTCATCGACACTCACTGTTTTGGCCGATTCTGGCCCGTTTCTTGTACAATTACTTAGTTTTGGGGTCCCAAAGTGATTTCCACGATTAACGAACCCCGGGGTGCGTTTACGTGTCGGTCATCAACACTCACAATTTTGGCTGATTCCGGTCCATTTCATGCAATATTACTCACTGTTTTTGGGGTCCCAGAGCGATTTCCATGATTGACGATCCTCGGGGTGCGTTTACGTGTCCGTCGTCAATACTCGTAGTTTGAGCCAATTCTGACCCGTTTCGTGTAATATTACTCACCGTTTTGGGGTCCTGAACCGATTTCCATACATGTTGAACCCCATGGTGCGCTTACGTGTCGGTCATCAACACTCACCGTTTTGGCTGATTCTGGCCCGTTTCGTGGACTATACTCACTGTTTTGGGGCCCCGGAGAGAATTCCACGATTAAAGAACCCCGGGGTGCGTTTATGTGTCTGTCATCAATAGTCCTAGTTTTGGCCGATTGTGGCACCTTTCGTGGACTATTCATCACAGCTTTTGGGTCCCGGAGTGATTTCCACAATTAACGAACCCCGGGGGTGCGTTTACGTGTCGGTCATCAACACTCACAGTTTTGACCGATTTTGGCCTGTTTCATGGACTATTACTCACCGTTTGGGGTCCCAAAGCGATTTCCATGGTTGTCGAACCGCCAGGTGCGCTTATGTGTCGGTCATCAACACTCACAGTTTTGGCCGATTCTGGCCCGTTTCGTGGACTATTACTCACAGTTTTGGGCTCCCGGAGTGATTTCCATGATTAACGAACCCCGTGGTGCGTTTACGTGTCGGTCATCAACACTCACAGTTTTGGCCGATTCTGGCCCGTTTCCTACTGTGTTGGGGTCCTGGAGTGATTTCCACGATTAACGAACCCCGGGGTGCATTTATGTGTCGATCATCAACACTCATCGTTTTTGTCATTTCGGACCGGTTTTGTGGACTATTACACACTGTTTTGTGGTCCCAAAGTGATTTCCACGGTTGTCGAACCCCAAGGAGTGCTTTTACGTGTTGGTCATCGGGACTCGCAGTTTGGGTCGACTCTAGCCCGTTTCTTGGACTATTACTCATTTTCGGGGTCCCGAAGTGATTTCCATGACTGACGAACCCCGGGGTGGGTTTACGTGTCGGTCATCAACACTCACAGTTTTGGCCGATTCTGGCCCGTTTCTTGGACTATTACTCACTTTTGGGGGTCCCGGAGTGATTTTCACGATTAACGAACCCCGTGGTGCGTTTACGTGTCGGTCATTAACACTCACAGTTTTGACCGATTCTGGCCTGTTTCATGGACTATTACTCGCCGTTTTGGGGTCCCAAAGTGATTTCCATGGTTGTCGAACCCCCAGGTGCACTTACGTGTCGGTCATCAACACTCACAGTTTTGGCCGATTCTGGCCCGTTTCGTGGACTATTACTCACAGTTTTGGGCTCCCGGAGTGATTTCCACGATTAACGAACCCCGGGGTGCGTTTACAGGTCGGTCATCAACACTTACTGTTTTTGCCGATTCTGGCCCGTTCCGTACTGTGTTGGGGTCCCGGAGTGATTTCCACGATTAACGAACCCCGGGGTGTGTTTACATGTCGATCATCAACACTCGTGGTTTTTGACGTTTCGGACCCGGTTCGTGGACTATTACTCACCGTTTTGTGGTCCCAAAGCGATTTCCACGGTTGTCAAACCCCAAGGTGCGTTTACGTGTCGGTCATCAACGCTGACAGTTTTGGTCGATTCTGGCCTGTTTCGTGGACTACTACTCACTGCTTTGGGGTCCCGGTGATTTCCATGATTAACGAACACCGGGTGCGTTTACTGTCGGTCATCAACATGCACATGTTTGGCGATTCTGGCCCGTTTGTGGACTATTACTCACTGTTTTGGGGTCCCGGGTATTTTTTCATGATTAACGAACCCCGGGGTGCCTTTACGTGTCGGTCATCAACACTCACTGTTTTTGCCAATTCTGACACGTTTCGTGCATTATTACTCACCGTTTTGGGGCCCTGAAGCGATTTCCATAGTTGTTGATCCCCAAGGTGCGCTTACGTGTCGCTCATCAACAATCACAGTTTTGACCTATTCTGGCCTGTTTCATGGACTATTACTCGCCGTTTTGGGGTCCCAAAGCGATTTCCATGGTTGTCGAACCCAAAGGTGCACTTACGTGTTGGTCATCAACACTCACAGTTTTGGCCGATTCTGGCCCGTTTCGTGGAATATTACTCACAGTTTTGGGCTCCCGGAGTGATTTCCATGATTAACGAACCCGGTGCGTTTACGGTCGGTCATCAACACTCACTATTTTGGCCGATTCTGGCCCGTTTCTTGGACTATTACTCAGCTTCGGGTTCCCGAAGTGATTTCCACGACTGACAAACCCCGGGGTGCGTTTACGTGTCGGTCATCAACACTCACAGTTTTGACCGATTCTGCATTGTTTCATGGACTATTACTCACCTTTTTGGGGTCCGAAGCGATTTCCATACTTGTTGAACCCCATGGTGCGCTTACGTGTCGGTCATCAACACTCACAGTTTTGACTGATTCTGGCCCGTTTCGCGAACTATTACTCACTGTTTTGGGGCCCCGGAGTGAATTCCATGATTAAAGAACCCCGGGGTGCGTTTATTTGTCTGTCATCAACCATCATAGTTTTGGCCGATTCTGGCCCATTTCGTGGACTATTACTCACTGTTTTGGGGTCCCGTAGTGATTTCCACAATTAACGAACACCGGGGTGCGTTTACGTGTCGGTCAACAACACTCACAGTTTTGACCGATTATGGCATGTTTCATGTACTATTACTCACCGTTTTGGGGTCCCAAAGCGATTTCCATGGTTGTCAAACCCCAAGGTGCACTTACATGTCGGTCATCAACACTCACAGTTTTGGCCGATTCTGGCCCGTTTCCTGGACTATTACTCTTAGTTTTGGGCTCCCGGAGTGATTTCCATGATTAACGAACCCGGGGTGCGTTTACGGGTCGGTCGTCAACACTCACTGTTTTTGGCCGATTCTGGCCCGTTTCTTGGACTATTACTCAGCTTCGGGGTCCCGAAGTTATTTCCACGATTGACGAACCCCGGGGTGCGTTTACGTGTCGGTCATCACCACTCACAATTTTGCCTGATTCCGGTCCATTTCATGCAATATTACTCACTATTTTTGGGGTCCCAGAGCGATTTCCACGATTGACGATCCTCGGGGGTGCGTTTACGTGTCCGTCGTCAATACTCGTAGTTTGAGCCAATTCTGACCCGTTTCGTGGACTATTACTCACCGTTTTGGGGTCCTGAACCGATTTCCATACATGTTGAACCCCATGGTGCGCTTACGTGTCGGTCATCAACACTCACCGTTTTGGCTGATTCTGGCCCGTTTCGTGGACTATACTCACTGTTTTGGGGCCCCGGAGAGAATTCCACGATTAAAGAACCCCGGGGTGCGTTTATGTGTCTGTCATCAATAGTCATAGTTTTGGCCGATTCTGGCACCTTTCATGGACTATTCATCATAGTTTTTGGGTCCCGGAGTGATTTCCACAATTAACGAACCCCGGGGTGCGTTTACGTGTCGGTCATCAACACTCACAGTTTTGACCGATTTTGGCCCGTTTCATGGACTATTACTCACCGATTTGGGGTCCCAAAGCGATTTCCATGGTTGTCGAACCGCCAGGTGCGCTTATGTGTCGGTCTTCAACACTCACAGTTTTGGCCGATTTTGGCCCGTTTCGTGGACTATTACTCACAGTTTTCGGCTCCCGGAGTGATTTCCATGATTAACGAACCTGTGGTGCGTTTACGTGTCGGTCATCAACACTCACAGTTTTGGCCGATTCTGGCCCGTTTCCTACTGTGTTGGGGTTGCGGAGTGATTTCCACGATTAACGAACCCCGGGGTGCATTTACGTGTCGATCATCAACACTCATGGTTTTTGTCATTTCGGACCGGTTTTGTGGACTATTACACACCGTTTTGTGGTCCCAAAGTGATTTCCATGGTTGTCGAACCCCAAGGAGTGCTTACGTGTTGGTCATCGGGACTCGCAGTTCGGGTCGACTCTGGCCCGTTTCTTGGACTATTACTCATTTTCGTGGTCCCGAAGTGATTTCCATGACTGACGAACCCCGGAGTGGGTTTACGTGTCGGTCATCAACACTCACAGTTTTGGCCGATTCTGGCCCGTTTCTTGGACTATTAATCACTTTTGGGGGTCCCGGAGTGATTTTCACGATTAACGAACCCCGGGGTGCGTTTACGTGTCGGTCATTAACACTCACAGTTTTGACCGATTCTGGCCTGTTTCATGGATTATTACTCGCCGTTTTGGGGTCCCAAAGTGATTTCCATGGTTGTCGAACCCCCAGGTGCACTTACGTGTCGGTCATCAACACTCATAGTTTTTGCCGATTCTGGCCCGTTTCGTGGACTATTACTCACCTTTTTGGGGTCCGAAGCGATTTCCATACTTGTTGAACCCCATGGTGCGCTTACGTGTCGGTCATCAACACTCACAGTTTTCACTGATTCTGGCCCGTTTCGCGAACTATTACTCACTGTTTTGGGGTCCCATAGTGATTTCCACAATTGACGAACACCGGGGTGCGTTTACGTGTCGGTCAACAACACTCACAGTTTTGACCGATTTTGGCATGTTTCATGGACTATTACTCACCGTTTTGGGGTCCCAAAGCGATTTCCATGGTTGTCAAACCCCAAGGTGCACTTACATGTCGGTCATCAACACTCACAGTTTTGGCCGATTCTGGCCCGTTTCGTGGACTATTACTCATAGTTTTGGGCTCCCAGAGTGATTTCCATGATTAACGAACCCGGGGTGCGTTTACGGGTCGGTCGTCAACACTCACTGTTTTGGCCGATTCTGGCCCGTTTCTTGGACTATTACTCAGCTTTGGGGTCCCGAAGTGATTTCCACGATTGACGAACCCCGGGGTGCGTTTACGTGTCGGTCATCAACACTCACAATTTTGGCTGATTCCGGTCCATTTCATGCAATATTACTCACTGTTTTTGGGGTCCCAGAGCGATTTCCACGATTGACCATCCTCGGGGTGCGTTTACGTGTCCGTCGTCAATACTCGTAGTTTGAGCCAATTCTAACCCGTTTCGTGGACTATTACTCACCGTTTTGGGGTCCTGAACCGATTTCCATACATGTTGAACCCCATGGTGCGCTTACGTGTCGGTCATCAACACTCACCGTTTTGGCTGATTCTGGCCCGTTTCATGGACTATACTCACTGTTTTGGGGTCCCGGAGTGATTTCCACAATTAACGAACCCCGGGGTGTGTTTACGTGTCGGTCATCAACACTCACAGTTTTGACCGATTTTGGCCTGTTTCATGGACTATTACTCACCGATTTGGGGTCCCAAAGCGATTTCCATGGTTGTCGAACCGCCAGGTGCGCTTATGTGTCGGTCTTCAACACTCACAGTTTTTGCCGATTCTGGCCCGTTTCGTGGACTATTACTCACAGTTTTGGGCTCCCGGAGTGATTTCCATGATTAACGAACCCGTGGTGCGTTTACGTGTCGGTCATCAACACTCACAGTTTTGGCCGATTCTGGCCCGTTTCCTACTGTGTTGGGGTCGCGGAGTGATTTCCACGATTAACGAACCCCGGGGTGCATTTACGTGTCGATCATCAACAATCATGGTTTTTGTCGTTTCAGACCGGTTTTGTGGACTATTACACACCGTTTTGTGGTCCCAAAGTGATTTCCATGGTTGTCGAACCCCAAGGAGTGCTTACGTGTTGGTCATCGGGACTCGCAGTTTGGGTCGACTCTGGCCCGTTTCTTGGACTATTACTCATTTTCGGGGTCCCGAAGTGATTTCCATGACTGACGAACCCCGGGGTGGGTTTACGTGTCGGTCATCAACACTCACAGTTTTGGCCGATTCTTGCCCGTTTCTTGGACTATTACTCACTTTTGGGGGTCCCGGAGTGATTTTCACGATTAACGAACCCCGGGGTGCGTTTACGTGTCGGTCATTAACACTCACAGTTTTGACCGATTCTGGCCTGTTTCATGGACTATTACTCGCTGTTTTGGGGTCCCAAACTGATTTCCATGGTTGTCGAACCCCCAGGTGCACTTACGTGTCGGTCATCAACACTCACAGTTTTGGCCGATTCTGGCCCGTTTCATGGACTATTACTCACAGTTTTGGGCTCCCGGAGTGATTTCCACGATTAACGAACCCGTGGTGCGCTTATGTGTCGGTCATCAACACTTACTGTTTTGGCGATTCTGGCCCGTTTACGTCTTGTGTTGGGGTCCCGGTGATTTCCACGATTAACGAACCCCGGTGCGCGTTTACATGTCGATCATCAACACTCGTGGTTTTTGACGTTTCGGACCCGGTTCGTGGACTATTACTCACCGTTTTGTGGTCCCAAAGCGATTTCCACGGTTGTCAAACCCCAAGGTGCGTTTACGTGTCGGTCATCAACACTCACAGCTTTGGTCGATTCTGGCCTGTTTCGTGGACTACTACTCACTGTTTTGGGGTCCCGAAGTGATTTCCATGATTAACGAACACCAGGGTGCGTTTACCTGTCGGTCCTCAACATGCACATGTTTGGCCGATTCTGGCCCGTTCCGTGGCCTATTACTCACTGTTTTGGGGTCCCGGAGTATTTTTTCATGATTAACGAACCCCGGGGTGCCTTTACGTGTCGGTCATCAACACTCACTGTTTTTGCCAATTCTGACACGTTTCATGCACTATTACTCACCGTTTTGGGGTCCCGAAGCGATTTCCATAGTTGTTGATCCCCAAGGTGCGCTTACGTGTCGCTCATCAACAATCACAGTTTTGACCGATTCTGGCCTGTTTCATGGACTATTACTCGCCGTTTTGGGGTCCCAAAGCGATTTCCATGGTTGTCGAACCCAAAGGTGCACTTACGTGTCGGTCATCAACACTCACAATTTTGGCCAATTCTGGCCCGTTTCATGGAATATTACTCACAGTTTTGGGCTCCCGGAGTGATTTCCATGATTAACGAACCCCGGGGTGCGTTTACGGGTCGGTCATCAACACTCACTATTTTGGCGATTCTGGCCCGCTTCTTGGACTATTACTCAGCTTCGGGTTCCGGTGATTTCCTGATTGACAAACCCCGAGGTGCGTTTACGTGTCGGTCATCAACACTCACAGTTTTGACCGATTCTGGCATGTTTCATGGACTATTACTCACCTTTTTGGGGTCCGAAGCGATTTCCATACTTGTTGAACCCCATGGTGCGCTTATGTGTCGGTCATCAACACTCACAGTTTTGACTGATTCTGGCCCGTTTCGCGAACTATTACTCACTGTTTTGGGGTCCCATAGTGATTTCCACAATTGACGAACACCGGGGTGCGTTTACGTGTCGGTCAACAACACTCACAGTTTTGACCGATTCTGGCATGTTTCATGGACTATTACTCACCGCTTTGGGGTCCCAAAGCGATTTCCATGGTTGTCAAACCCCAAGGTGCACTTACATGTCGGTCATCAACACTCACAGTTTTGGCGATTCTGCCCGCTTTCGTGGACTATTACTCATAGTTTTGGGCTCCGGAGTGATTTCCATGATTAACGAACCCGGTGCGTTTACGGGTCGGTCATCAACACTCACTGTTTTGGCCGATTCTGGCCCGCTTTCTTGACTATTACTCAGCTTCGGGTCCCGGTGATTTCCACGATTGACGAACCCCGGGTGCGTTACGTGTCGGTCATCAACACTCACAATTTTGGCTGATTCTGGTCCGTTTCATGCACTATTACTCGGCGTTTTGGGGTCCCATAGCGATTTCCACGATTGACGATCCCCGGGGTGCGTTTACGTGTCCGTCGTCAATACTCATAGTTTGAGCCAATTCTGACCCATTTCGTGGACTATTACTCACCGTTTTGGGGTCCCGAACCGATTTCCATACTTGTTGAACCCCATGGTGCGCTTACGTGTCGGTCATCAACACTAACACTTTTGGCTGATTCTGGCCCGTTTCGTGGACTATTGCTCACTGTTTTGGGGCCCCGGAGTGAATTCCACGATTAAAGAACCCCGGGGTGCGTTTATGTGTCTGTCATCAATAGTCATAGTTTTGGCCGATTTGGCACCTTTCGTGGACTATTACTCACAATTTTGGGGTCCCGGAGTGATTTCCACTATTAACGAACCCCGGGGTGCGTTTACGTGTCGGTCATCAACACTCACTGTTTTTGACCTATTCTGGCCTGTTTCATGGACTATTACTCACGTTTTGGGGTCCCAAAGCGATTTCCATGGTTGTCGAACCGCAAGGTGCGCTTATGTGTCGGTCATTAACTCACAGTTTTGGCCGATTCTGGCCTAATTCGTGGACTATTACTCACGGTTTTGGGCTCCCGGAGTGATTGCCATGATTAATGAACCCCGTGGTGCGTTTACGTGTCGGTCATCAACACTCACAGTTTTGGCCGATTCTGACCCATTTCCTACTGTGTTGGGGTCCCGGAGTGATTTCCACGATTGACGAGCCCCGGGGTGCGTTTACGTGTCGATCATCAACACTCATGGTTTTTGTCGTTTCGGACCCGTTTCTTGGAATATTACTCAGTTTCGGGGTCCCAAAGTGATCCACGACTGACGAACCCCGGGGTGTGTTTACGTGTCGGTCATCAACACTCACAGTTTTGACCGATTCTGGCCCTTTTCGCGGACTATTACTCATTGTTTTGGGCCCCCGGAGTGATTTCCATGATTAACGAACACCGGAGTGCGTTTATATGTCGATCATCAACACTCACATGTTTAGCCGATTCTGGCCCGTTTCGCGGACTATTACTCACTGTTTTGGGGTCCCGGAGTATTTTTTCATGATTGATGAACCCTGGGGTTCCTTTATGTGTCAGTCATCAACACTCACAGTTTTTGCCAATTCTGACACGTTTCGTGCACTATTACTTACCGTTTTGGGGTCCCGAAGCGATTTCCATAGTTGTGGATCCCCAAGTTGCGCTTACGTGTCGCTCATCAACAATCACAGTTATGGCCGATTCTGGCCCGGTTCATGGACTACTACTCACAGTATTGGGCTCCTAGAGATTTCCATGATTAACGAACCCCGGGGTGCGTTTACGGGACGGTCATCAACACTCACTGTTTTGGCCGATTCTGGCCCGTTTCTTGTACAATTACTCAGTTTCGGGGTCCCAAAGTGATTTCCACGATTGATTTAACCCGGGTGCGTTTACGTGCCGGTCATCAACACTCACAATTTTGGCTGATTCCGGTCCATTTCATGCACTTTTACTCAGTGTTTTTGGGGTCCTAGAGCGAGTTCCACGATTGACGATCCTCGCGGTGCGTTTACGTGTCCGTCGTCAATACTCATAGTTTGAGCCAATTCTGACCCGTTTCGTGGACTATTACTCACCGTTTTGGGGTCCCGAAGCGATTTCCATACTTGTTGAACCCCATGGTGCGCTTACGTCTCGGTCATCAACACTCACAGTTTTGGTTGATTCTGGCCCGTTTCGTGGACTATTACTCACTGTTTTGGGGCCCCGGAGTGAATTCCACGATTAAAGAACCCCGGGGTGCATTTTTTTGTCTGCATCAACCATCATAGTTTTCGCCGATTCTGGCCCGTTTCGTGGACTATTAATCACTGTTTTGTGGTCCCATAGTGATTTCCACAATTAACGAACCCCGGGGTGCGTTTACGTGTCGGTCATCAACACTCACAGTTTTGACCGATTATGGCATGTTTCATGGACTATACTCAACGTTTTGGGGTCCCAAAGCGATTTCCATGTTTGTCAAACCCCAAGGTGCACTTATGTGTCGGTCATCAACACTCACAGTTTTGACAGATTCTGGCCCGTTTCATGGACTATTACTCACAGTTTTGGGCTCCCGGAGTGATTTCCATGATTAACGAACCTCGGGGTTCGTTTACGGGTGGGTTATCAACACTCACTGTTTTGGCCGATTCTGGCCCGTTTCTTCGACTATTACTCAGCTTCGGGGTCCCAAAGTGATTTCCACCATTGACAAACCCCGGGGTGCGTTTACGTGTCGGTCATCAACACTCACAATTTTGGCTGATTCTGGTCCGTTTCATGCACTATTACTCAGCGTTTTGGGGTCCGATAGCGATTTCCAAGATTGACGATCCCCGGGGTGCGTTTACGTGTCCGTCGTCAATACTCATAGTTTGAGCCAATTCTGACCCATTTCGTGGACTATTACTCACTGTTTTGGGGTCCCGAACCGATTTCCATACTTGTTGAACCCCATGGTGCGCTTACATGTCGGTCATCAACACCCACACTTTTGGCTGATTCTGGCCCGTTTCATGGACTATTACTCACTGTTTTGGGGCCCCGGAGTTTATTCCACGATTAAAGAACCCCGGGGTGCGTTTATGTGTCTGTCATCAATAGTCATAGTTTTGGCCGATTCTGGCACCTTTCATGGACTATTACTCACAGTTTTGGGGTCCCTGAGTGATTTCCACAATTAACGAACCCCGGGGTGCGTTTACCTGTCGGTCATAAACACTCACTGTTTTGACCGATTCTAGCCTGTTTCGTGGACTATTACTCACGTTTTGGGGTCCCAAAGCGATTTCCATGGTTGTCGAACCGCAAGGTGCACTTATGGGTCGGTCATACGCACTCACAGTTTTGGCCGATTCTGGCCCGTTTCGTGGAATATTACTCACAGTTTTGGGCTCCCGGAGTGATTTCCATGAACCCCGTGGTGCGTTTACGTGTCGGTCATCAACACTCACAGTTTTGGCTGATTCTGGCCCGTTTCGTACTGTGTTGGGGTCCCGGAGTGATTTCCACGATAAACGAACACTCGTGGTTTTTGTCGTTTCGGACCCGTTTCGTGGACTATTACTCACCGTTTTGTGGTCCCAAAGCGATTTCCATGGTTGTCGAACCCTGAGGAGTGCTTACGTGTTGGTCGTCAGGACTCGCAGTTTGGGTTGACTCTGGCCCGTTCCTTGGACTATTACTCAGTTTATGGGTCCCGAAGTGATTTCCACGACTGACGAACCCCGGGGTGCGTTTACGTGTCGGTCATCAACACTCACAGTTTTGGCCGATTCTGGCCCTTTTCATGAACTATTACTCACTGTTTTGGGCCCCCGGAGTGATTTCCATGATTAACGAGCGCCGGGGTGCGTTTACATGTGGATCATCAACACTCACATGTTTGGCCGATTCTGGCCCGTTTCGTGGACTATTACTCACTGTTTTGGGGTCCCGGCGTATTTTTTCATGATTAACGAACCCCGGGTGCCTTTACGTGCTGGTCATCAACACTCACAGTTTTGTCCCAATTCTGACAGGTTTCGTGCACTATTACTTACCGTTTTGGGGTCCCCAAGCGATTTCCATAGTTGTTGATCCCCAAGGTGCGCTTATGTGTCGCTCATCAACAATCACAGTTTTGGCCGATTCTGGCCCGTTTCGTGGACTATTGCTCACAGTTTTGGGCTCCCAGAGTGATTTCCATGATTAACGAACCCCGGGGTGCGTTTACGGGACGGTCATCAACACTCGCTGTTTTGGCCAATTCTGGCCCGTTTCTTGTACAATTACTCAGTTTCGGGGTCCCGAAGTGATTTCCACGATTGACGAACCCCGGGGTGCGTTTATGTGTCGGTGATCAACACTCACAATTTTGGCTGATTCCGGTCCATTTCATGCACTATTACTCAGTGTTTTTGGGGTCCCAAAGCGATTTACACGATTGACGATCCTCGGGGTGCATTTACGTGTCCGTCATCAATACTCATAGTTTGAGCCAATTCTGACCCGTTTTGGGGTCCCGAAGCGATTTCCATACTTGTTGAACCCCATGGTGCGCTTATGTGTCGGTCATCAACACTCACAGTTTTGGCTGATTCTAGCCCGTTTCGTGGACTACTACTCACTGTTTTGGGGCCCCGGAGTGAATTCCACAATTAAAGAACCCCGGGGTGCGTTTATTTGTCTGCATCAACCATCATAGTTTTGGCCGATTCTGGCCCGTTTCGTGGACTATTACTCACTGTTTTGGGGTCCCGTAGTGATTTCCACAATTAACGAACCCCGGGGTGCGTTTACGTGTCAGGCATCAACACTCACAGTTTTGACCGATTATAGCCTGTTTCATGGACTATTACTCACCGTTTTGGGGTCCCAAAGCGATTTCCATGGTTGTTAAACCCCAAGGAGCACTTACGTGTCGGTCATCAACACTCACAGTTTTGGCCGATTCTGGCCCGTTTCGTGGACTATTACTCACAGTTTTGGGCTCCCGGAGTGATTTCCATGATTAACGAACCCCGGGGTTCGTTTACGGGTGGGTTATCAACACTCACTGTTTTGGCCGATTCTGGTCCGTTTCTTGGACTATTACTCAGCCTCGGGGTCCCGAAGTGATTTCCACGATTGACAAACCCCGGGGTGCGTTTACGTGTCGGTCATCAACACTCACAATTTTGGCTGATTCTGGTCCGTTTCATGCACTATTATGCAGTGTTTTGGGGTCCCAGAGCGATTTCCACGATTGACGAATCCCGGGTGCGTTTATGTGTCGGTGATCAACACTCACAATTTTGGCTGATTCCGGTCAATTTCATGCACTATTACTCAGTGTTTTTGGTGTCCCAGAGCGATTTCCACGACAAACGAACCCCGGGGTGGGTTTACGTGTCGGTCATCAACACTCACTGTTTTGGGCCCCGGGAGTGATTTCCATGATTAACGAACGCCGGGGTGCCTTTACATGTGGATCATCAACACTCACATGTTTGGACGATTCTAGCCCGTTTCATGGACTATTACTCACTGTTTTGGGGTCCCGGAGTATTTTTTGATGATTAACGAACCCCGGGGTGCCTTCACGTGATGGTCATCAATACTCACAGTTTTGTCCCAATTCTGACACGTTTCGTGCACTATTACTTACCGTTTTGGGGTCCCCAAGCGATTTCCATAGTTGTTGATCCCCAAGGTGCGCTTATGTGTCGCTCATCAACAATCACAGTTTTGGCTGATTCTGGCCCGTTTCATGGACTATTGCTCACAGTTTTGGGCCCCCAGAGTGATTTCCATGATTAACGAACCCCGGGGTGCGTTTACGGGACGGTCATCAACACTCGCTGTTTTGGCCAATTCTGTCCCGTTTCTTGTACAATTACTCAGTTTCGGGGTCCCGAAGTGATTTCCACGATTGACGAACCACGGGGTGCGTTTATGTGTCGGTGATCAACACTTACAATTTTGGCTGATTCCGGTCCATTTCATGCACTATTACTCAGTGTTTTTGGGGTCCCAGAGCGATTTACACGATTGACGATCCTCGGGGTGCGTTTACGTGTCCGTCATCAATACTCATAGTTTGAGCCAATTCTGACCCGTTCCGTGGACTATTACTCACCGTTTTGGGGTCCCGAAGCGATTTCCATACTTGTTGAACCCCATGGTGCGCTTATGTGTCGGTCATCAACACTCACAGTTTTGGCTGATTCTGGCCCGTTTCGTGGACTATTACTCACTGTTTTGGGGCCCCAGAGTGAATTCCATGGTTGTTAAACCCCAAGGAGCACTTACGTGTCGGTCATCAACACTCACAGTTTTGGCCGATTCTGGCCCGTTGCGTGGACTATTACTCACAGTTTTGGGCTCCCGGAGTGATTTCCATGATTAACGATCCCCGGGGTTCGTTTACGGGTGGGTTATCAACACTCACTGTTTTGGCCGATTCTGGCCCGTTTCTTGGACTATTACTCAGCTTCGGGGTCCCGAAGTGATTTCCACGATTGACAAACCCCGGGGTGCGTTTACGTGTCGGTCATCAACACTCACAATTTTGGCTGATTCTGGTCCGTTTCAGGCACTATTATGCAGTGTTTTTGGGGTCCCAGAGCGATTTCCACGATTGACGAACCCCGGGGTGCGTTTATGTGTCGGTGATCAACACTCACAATTTTGGCTGATTCCGGTCCATTTCATGCACTATTACTCAGTGTTTTTGGGGTCCCAGAGCGATTTACACGATTGACGATCCTCGGGGTGCATTTACGTGTCCGTCATCAATACTCATAGTTTGAGCCAATTCTGACCCGTTTTGGGGTCCCGAAGCGATTTCCATACTTGTTGAACCCCATGGTGCGCTTATGTGTCGGTCATCAACACTCACAGTTTTGGCTGATTCTGGCCCGTTTCATGGACTATTACTCACTGTTTTGGGGCCCCGGAGTGAATTCCACGATTAAAGAACCCCGGGGTGCGTTTATTTGTGTGCATCAACCATCATAGTTTTGGCCGATTCTGGCCCGTTTCGTGGACTATTACTCACTGTTTTGGGGTCCCGTAGTGATTTCCACAATTAACGAACCCCGGGGTGCGTTTACGTGTCAGGCATCAACACTCACAGTTTTGACCGATTATAGCCTGTTTCATGGACTATTACTCACCGTTTTGGGGTCCCAAAGCGATTTCCATGGTTGTTAAACCCCAAGGAGCACTTACGTGTCGGTCATCAACACTCACAGTTTTGGCCGATTCTGGCCCGTTTCGTGGACTATTACTCACTGTTTTGGGCTCCCGGAGTGATTTCCATGATTAACGAACCCCGGGGTTCGTTTACGGGTGGGTTATCAACACTCACTGTTTTGGCCGATTCTGGCCCGTTTCTTGGACTATTACTCAGCTTCGGGGTCCCGAAGTGATTTCCACGATTGACAAACCCCGGGGTGCGTTTACGTGTCGGTCATCAACACTCACAATTTTGGCTGATTCTGGTCCGTTTCATGCACTATTATGCAGTGTTTTTGGGGTCCCAGAGCGATTTCCACGATTGACGAACCCCGGGGTGCGTTTATGTGTCGGTGATCAACACTCACAATTTTGGCTGATTCCGGTCCATTTCATGCACTATTACTCAGTGTTTTTGGGGTCCCAGAGCGATTTCCACGACAGACGAACCCCGGGGTGCGTTTACGTGTCGGTCATCAACACTCACAGTTTTGGCTGATTCTGGCCCTTTTCGTGAACTATTACTCACTGTTTTGGGCCCCCGGAGTGATTTCCATGATTAACGAACGCCGGGGTGCCTTTACATGTGGATCATCAACACTCACATGTTTGGACGATTCTAGCCCGTTTCATGGACTATTACTCACTGTTTTGGGGTCCCGGAGTATTTTTTGATGATTAACGAACCCCGGGGTGCCTTTACGTGATGGTCATCAATACTCACAGTTTTGTCCCAATTCTGACACGTTTCGTGCACTATTACTTACCGTTTTGGGGTCCCCAAGCGATTTCCATAGTTGTTGATCCCCAAGGTGCGCTTATGTGTCGCTCATCAACAATCACAGTTTTGGCTGATTCTGGCCCGTTTCGTGGACTATTGCTCACAGTTTTGGGCCCCCAGAGTGATTTCCATGATTAACGAACCCCGGGGTGCGTTTACGGGACGGTCATCAACACTCACAGTTTTGACTGATTATAGCCTGTTTCATGGACTATTACTCACCGTTTTGGGGTCCCAAAGCGATTTCCATGGTTGTTAAACCCCAAGGAGCACTTACGTGTCGGTCATCAACACTCACAGTTTTGGCCGATTCTGGCCCGTTGCGTGGACTATTACTCACTGTTTTGGGCTCCCGGAGTGATTTCCAAGATTAACGGACCCCGGGGTTCGTTTACGGGTGGGTTATCAACACTCACTGTTTTGGCCGATTCTGGTCCGTTTCTTGGACTATTACTCAGCTTCGGGGTCCCGAAGTGATTTCCACGATTGACAAACCCCGGGGTGCGTTTACGTGTCGGTCATCAACACTCACAATTTTGGCTGATTCTGGTCCGTTTCATGCACTATTATGCAGTGTTTTTGGGGTCCCAGAGCGATTTCCACGATTGACGAACCCCGGGGTGCGTTTATGTGTCGGTGATCAACACTCACAATTTTGGCTGATTCCGGTCCATTTCATGCACTATTACTCAGTGTTTTTGGTGTCCCAGAGCGATTTCCACGACAGACGAACCCCGGGGTGCGTTTACGTGTCGGTCATCAACACTCACAGTTTTGGCTGATTCTGGCCCTTTTCGTGAACTATTACTCACTGTTTTGGGCCCCCGGAGTGATTTCCATGATTAACGAACGCCGGGGTGCGTTTACATGTGGATCATCAACACTCACATGTTTGGCCGATTCTGGCCCGTTTCATGGACTATTACTCACTGTTTTGGGGTCCCGGAGTATTTTTTGATGATTAACGAACCCCGGGGTGCCTTTACGTGCTGGTCATCAATACTCACAGTTTTGTCCCAATTCTGACACGTTTCGTGCACTATTACTTACCGTTTTGGGGTCCCCAAGCGATTTCCATAGTTGTTGATCCCCAAGGTGCGCTTATGTGTCGCTCATCAACAATCACAGTTTTGGCTGATTCTGGCCCGTTTCGTGGACTATTGCTCACAGTTTTGGGCCCCCAGAGTGATTTCCATGATTAACGAACCCCGGGGTGCGTTTACGGGACGGTCATCAACACTCGCTGTTTTGGCCAATTCTGTCCCGTTTCTTGTACAATTACTCAGTTTCGGGGTCCCGAAGTGATTTCCACGATTGACGAACCACGGGGTGCGTTTATGTGTCGGTGATCAACACTCACAATTTTGGCTGATTCCGGTCCATTTCATGCACTATTACTCAGTGTTTTGGGGTCCCAGAGCGATTTACACGATTGACGATCCTCGGGGTGCGTTTATGTGTCCGTCATCAATACTCATAGTTTGAGCCAATTCTGACCCGTTCCGTGGACTATTACTCACCGCTTTGGGGTCCCAAGCGATTTCCATACTTGTTGAACCCCATGGTGCGCTTATGTGTCGGTCATCAACACTCACAGTTTTGGCTGATTCGCCCTGTTTCGTGGACTATTACTCACTGTTTTGGGGCCCGAGTGAATTCCATGGTTGTTAAACCCCAAGGAGCACTTACGTGTCGGTCATCAACACTCACAGTTTTGGCCGATTCTGGCCCGTTTCGTGGACTATTACTCACAGTTTTGGGCTCCGGTGATTTCCATGATTAACGAACCCGGGGTGCGTTTACGGTGGGTCATCAACACTCACTGTTTTGGCCGATTCTGGCCCTTTTCTTGGACTATTACTCACTTTGGGGTCCGGTGATTTCCATGATTGACAAACCCCGGTGCGTTTACGTGTCGGTCATCAACACTCACAATTTTGGCTGATTCTGGTCCGCTTGAGCACTATTACTCAGTGTTTTGGGGTCCCGAGCGATTTCCACGATTGACGAACCCCGGGTGCGCTTTATGTGTCGGTGATCAACACTCACAATTTTGGCTGATTCCAGTCCATTTCATGCACTATTACTCAGTGTTTTTGGGGTCCCAGAGCGATTTCCACGACAGACGAACCCCGGGGTGCGTTAACGTGTCGGTCATCAACACTCACAATTTTGGCTGATTCTGGCCCTTTTCATGAACTATTACTCACTGTTTTGGGCCCCCGGAGTGATTTCCATGATTAACGATCCCGGGGTGCGTTTACGGGTCGGTCGTCAACACTCACTGTTTTGGCCGATTCTGGCCCGTTTCTTGGACTATTACTCAGCTTCGGGGTCCCGAAGTGATTTCCACGATTGACGAACCCCGGGGTGCGTTTACGTGTCGGTCATCACCACTCACAATTTTGCCTGATTCCGGTCCATTTCATGCAATATTACTAACTATTTTTGGGGTCCCAGAGCGATTTCCACGATTGACGATCCTCGGGGTGCGTTTACGTGTCCGTCGTCAATTCTCGTAGTTTGAGCCAATTCTGACCCGTTTCGTGGACTATTACTCACCGTTTTGGGGTCCTGAACCGATTTCCATACATGTTGAACCCCATGGTGCGCTTACGTGTCGGTCATCAACACTCACCGTTTTGGCTGATTCTGGCCCGTTTCGTGGACTATACTCACTGTTTTGGGGCCCCGGAGAGAATTCCACGATTAAAGAACCCCGGGGTGCGTTTATGTGTCTGTCATCAATAGTCATAGTTTTGGCCGATTCTGGCACCTTTCGTGGACTATTACTCACAGTTTTCGGCTCCCGGAGTGATTTCCACAATTAACGAACCCGTGGTGCGTTTACGTGTCGGTCATCAACACTCACAGTTTTGGCCGATTCTGGCCCGTTTCCTACTGTGTTGGGGTTGCGGAGTGATTTCCACGATTAACGAACCCCGGGGTGCATTTACGTGTCGATCATCAACACTCATGGTTTTTGTCGTTTCGGACCGGTTTTGTGGACTATTACACACCGTTTTGTGGTCCCAAAGTGATTTCCATGGTTGTCGAACCCCAAGGAGTGCTTACGTGTTGGTCATCGGGACTCACAGTTTGGGCCGACTTCGCCCGTTCTTGGACTATTACTCATTTTTTGGGTCCCGGTGATTTCCATGATTGACGAACCCGGGTGGGTTTACGTGTCGGTCATCAACACTCACAGTTTTGGCCGATTCTGGCCCGTTTCTTGGACTATTAATCACTTTTGGGGGTCCCGGAGTGATTTTCACAATTAATGAACCCCGGGGTGCGTTTACGTGTCGGTCATTAACACTCACAGTTTTGACCAATTCTGGCCTGTTTCATGGACTATTACTCGCCGTTTTAGGGTCCCAAAGTGATTTCCATGGTTGTCGAACCCCCAGGTGCACTTACGTGTCGGTCATCAACACTCACAGTTTTGGCCGATTCTGGCCCGTTTCGTGGACTATTACTCACTGTTTTGGGGCCCCGGAGTGAATTCCATGATTAAAGAACCCCGGGGTGCGTTTATTTGTCTGTCATCAACCATCATAGTTTTGGCCGATTCTGGCCCGTTTCGTGGACTATTACTCACTGTTTTGGGGTCCCGTAGTGATTTCCACAATTAACGAACACCGGGGTGCGTTTACGTGTCGGTCAACAACACTCACAGTTTTGACCGATTATGGCATGTTTCATGGACTATTACTCACCGTTTTGGGTTCCCAAAGCGATTTCCATGGTTGTCAAACCCCAAGGTGCACTTACATGTCGGTCATCAACACTCACAGTTTTGGCCGATTCTGGCCCGTTTCGTGGACTATTACTCATAGTTTTGGGCTCTCAGAGTGATTTCCATGATTAACGAACCCGGGGTGCGTTTACGGGTCGGTCGTCAACACTCACTGTTTTGGCCGATTCTGGCCCGTTTCTTGAACTATTACTCAGCTTTGGGGTCCCGAAGTGATTTCCACGATTGACGAACCCCGGGGTGCGTTTACGTGTCGGTCATCAACACTCACAATTTTGGCTGATTCCGGTCCATTTCATGCAATATTACTCACTGTTTTGGGGTCCCAGAGCAATTTCCACGATTGACGATCCTCGGGGTGCGTTTACGTGTCCGTCGTCAATACTCGTAGTTTGAGCCAATTCTGACCCGTTTCGTGGACTATTACTCACCGTTTTGGGGTCCTGAACCGATTTCCATACATGTTGAACCCCATGGTGCACTTACGTGTCGGTCATCAACACTCACCGTTTTGGCTGATTCTGGCCCGTTTCATGGACTATACTCACTGTTTTGGGGTCCCGGAGTGATTTCCACAATTAACGAACCCCGGGGTGTGTTTACGTGTCGGTCATCAACACTCACAGTTTTGACCGATTTTGGCTTGTTTCATGGACTATTACTCACCGATTTGGGGTCCCAAAGCGATTTCCATGGTTGTCGAACCGCCAGGTGCGCTTATGTGTCGGTCTTCAACACTCACAGTTTTGGCCGATTCTGGCCCGTTTCGTGGACTATTACTCACAGTTTTGGGCTCCCGGAGTGATTTCCATGATTAACGAACCCCGTGGTGCGTTTACGTGTCGGTCATCAACACTCACAGTTTTGGCCGATTCTGGCCCGTTTCCTACTGTGTTGGGGTCGCGGAGTGATTTCCACGATTAACGAACCCCGGGGTGCGTTTACGTGTCGATCATCAACACTCATGGTTTTTGTCGTTTCGGACCGTTTTGTGGACTATTACACACCGTTTTGTGGTCCCAAAGTGATTTCCATGGTTGTCGAACCCCAAGGAGTGCTTACGTGTTGGTCATCGGGACTCGCAGTTTGGGTCGACTCTGGCCCGTTTCTTGGACTATTACTCATTTTCGGGGTCCCGAAGTGATTTCCATGACTGACGAACCCCGGGGTGGGTTTACGTGTCGGTCATCAACACTCACAGTTTTGGCCGATTCTTGCCCGTTTCTTGGACTATTACTCACTTTTGGGGGTCCCGGAGTGATTTTCACGATTAACGAACCCCGGGGTGCGTTTACGTGTCGGTCATTAACACTCACAGTTTTGACCGATTCTGGCCTGTTTCATGGACTATTACTCGCCGTTTTGGGGTCCCAAAGTGATTTCCATGGTTGTCGAACCCCCAGGTGCACTTACATGTCGGTCATCAACACTCACAGTTTTGGCCGATTCTGGCCCGTTTCGTGGACTATTACTCACAGTTTTGGGCTCCCGGAGTGATTTCCACGATTAACGAACCCCAGGGTGCGTTTTTAGGTCGGTCATCAACACTTACTGTTTTGGCCGATTCTGGCCCGTTTCGTACTGTGTTGGGGTCCCGGAGTGATTTCCACGATTAACGAACCCCGGGTGTGTTTACATGTCGATCATCAACACTCGTGGTTTTGGCGCTTTCGGACCGGTTCGTGGACTATTACTCACCGTTTTGTGGTCCCAAAGCGATTTCCACGGTTGTCAAACCCCAAGGTGCGTTTACGTGTCGGTCATCAACACTCACAGTTTTGGTCGATTCGGCCTGTTTCGTGGACTATTACTCACTGTTTTGGGGTCCCGGTGATTTCCATGATTAACGAACACCGGGTGCGTTTACTGTCGGTCATCAACATGCACATGTTTGGCGATTCTGGCCCGCTTCGTGGACTATTACTCACTGTTTTGGGGTCCCGGTATTTTTCATGATTAACGAACCCGGGGTGCCTTTACGTGTCGGTCATCAACACACTGTTTTTGCCAATTCTGACACGTTTCATGCACTATTACTCACCGTTTTGGGGTCCCGAAGCGATTTCCATAGTTGTTGATCCCCAAGGTGCGCTTACGTGTCGCTCATCAACAATCACAGTTTTGACCGATTCTGGCCTGTTTCATGGACTATTACTCGCCGTTTTGGGGTCCCAAAGCGATTTCCATGGTTGTCGAACCCAAAGGTGCACTTACGTGTCGGTCATCAACACTCACTGTTTTGGCCAATTCTGGCCCGTTTCGTGGAATATTACTCACAGTTTTGGGCTCCCGGAGTGATTTCCATGATTAACGAACCCCGGGGTGCGTTTACGGGTCGGTCATCAACACTCACTATTTTGGCCGATTCTGGCCCGTTTCTTGGACTATTACTCAGCTTCGGGTTCCCGAAGTGATTTCCACGACTGACAAACCCCGAGGTGCGTTTACGTGTCGGTCATCAACACTCACAGTTTTGACCGATTCTGGCATGTTTCATGGACTATTACTCACCTTTTTGGGGTCCGAAGCGATTTCCATACTTGTTGAACCCCATGGTGCGCTTACGTGTCGGTCATCAACACTCACAGTTTTGACTGATTCTGGCCCGTTTCGCGAACTATTACTCACTGTTTTGGGGTCCCGTAGTGATTTCCACAATTGACGAACACCGGGGTGCGTTTACGTGTCGGTCAACAACACTCACAGTTTTGACCGATTCTGGCATGTTTCATGGACTATTACTCACCGTTTTGGGGTCCCAAAGCGATTTCCATGGTTGTCAAACCCCAAGGTGCACTTACATGTCGGTCATCAACACTCACAGTTTTGGCCGATTCTGGCCCGTTTCGTGGACTATTACTCATAGTTTTGGGCTCCCGGAGTGATTTCCATGATTAACGAACCCGGGGTGCGTTTACGGGTCGGTCGTCAACACTCACTGTTTTGGCCGATTCTGGCCCGTTTCTTGGACTATTACTCAGCTTCGGGGTCCCGAAGTGATTTCCACGATTGACGAACCCCGGGGTGCGTTTACGTGTCGGTCATCAACACTCACAATTTTGGCTGATTCTGGTCCGTTTCATGCACTATTACTCGGCGTTTTGGGGTCCCATAGCGATTTCCACGATTGACGATCCCCGGGGTGCGTTTACGTGTCCGTCGTCAATACTCATAGTTTGAGCCAATTCTGACCCATTTCGTGGACTATTACTCACCGTTTTGGGGTCCCGAACCGATTTCCATACTTGTTGAACCCCATGGTGCGCTTACGTGTCGGTCATCAACACTAACACTTTTGGCTGATTCTCACTGTTTTGGGGCCCCGGAGTGAATTCCACGATTAAAGAACCCCGGGGTGCGTTTATGTGTCTGTCATCAATAGTCATAGTTTTGGCCGATTTGGCACCTTTCGTGGACTATTACTCACAGTTTTGGGGTCCCGGAGTGATTTCCACTATTAACGAACCCCGGGGTGCGTTTACGTGTCGGTCATCAACACTCACTGTTTTTGACCTATTCTGGCCTGTTTCATGGACTATTACTCACGTTTTGGGGTCCCAAAGCGATTTCCATGGTTGTCGAACCGCAAGGTGCGCTTATGTGTCGGTCATTAACTCACAGTTTTGGCCGATTCTGGCCTAATTCGTGGACTATTACTCACGGTTTTGGGCTCCCGGAGTGATTGCCATGATTAATGAACCCCGTGGTGCGTTTACGTGTCGGTCATCAACACTCACAGTTTTGGCCGATTCTGACCCGTTTCCTACTGTGTTGGGGTCCCGGAGTGATTTCCACGATTGACGAGCCCCGGGGTGCGTTTACGTGTCGATCATCAACACTCATGGTTTTTGTCGTTTCGGACCCGTTTCTTGGAATATTACTCAGTTTCGGGGTCCCAAAGTGATCCACGACTGACGAACCCCGGGGTGTGTTTACGTGTCGGTCATCAACACTCACAGTTTTGACCGATTCTGGCCCTTTTCGCGGACTATTACTCATTGTTTTGGGCCCCCGGAGTGATTTCCATGATTAACGAACACCGGGGTGCGTTTATATGTCGATCATCAACACTCACATGTTTAGCCGATTCTGGCCCGTTTCGCGGACTATTACTCACTGTTCTGGGGTCCCGGAGTATTTTTTTCATGATTGATGAACCCTGGGGTTCCTTTATGTGTCAGTCATCAACACTCACAGTTTTTGCCAATTCTGACACGTTTCGTGCACTATTACTTACCGTTTTGGGGTCCCGAAGCGATTTCCATAGTTGTGGATCCCCAAGTTGCGCTTACGTGTCGCTCATCAACAATCACAGTTATGGCCGATTCTGGCCCGTTCATGGACTACTACTCACGTTTGGGCTCCTAGAGATTTCCATGATTAACGAACCCGGGTGCGTTTACGGACGGTCATCAACACTCACTGTTTTGCCGATTCTGGCCCGCTTTGTGTACAATTACTCGGTTTGGGGTCCCAAAGTGATTTCCACGATTGACGAACCCCGGGGTGCGTTTACGTGCCGGTCATCAACACTCACAATTTTGGCTGATTCCGGTCCATTTCATGCACTTTTACTCAGTGTTTTTGGGGTCCTAGAGCGAGTTCCACGATTGACGATCCTCGCGGTGCGTTTACGTGTCCGTCGTCAATACTCATAGTTTGAGCCAATTCTGACCCGTTTCGTGGACTATTACTCACCGTTTTGGGGTCCCGAAGCGATTTCCATACTTGTTGAACCCCATGGTGCGCTTACGTCTCGGTCATCAACACTCACAGTTTTGGTTGATTCTGGCCCGTTTCGTGGACTATTACTCACTGTTTTGGGGCCCCGGAGTGAATTCCACGATTAAAGAACCCCGGGGTGCATTTTTTTGTCTGCATCAACCATCATAGTTTTCGCCGATTCTGGCCCGTTTCATGGACTATTAATCACTGTTTTGTGGTCCCATAGTGATTTCCACAATTAACGAACCCCGGGGTGCGTTTATGTGTCGGTCATCAACACTCACAGTTTTGACCGATTATAGCATGTTTCATGGACTATACTCAACGTTTTGGGGTCCCAAAGCGATTTCCATGTTTGTCAAACCCCAAGGTGCACTTATGTGTCGGTCATCAACACTCACAGTTTTGCCAGATTCTGGCCCGTTCATGGACTATTACTCACGCTTTTTGGGCTCCGGAGTGATTTCCATGATTAACGAACCTCGGGGTTCGTTTACGGGTGGGTTATCAACACTCACTGTTTTGGCCGATTCTGGCCCGTTTCTTCGACTATTACTCAGCTTCGGGGTCCCAAAGTGATTTCCACCATTGACAAACCCCGGGGTGCGTTTACGTGTCCGTCGTCAATACTCATAGTTTGAGCCAATTCTGACCCATTTCGTGGACTATTACTCACTGTTTTGGGGTCCCGAACCGATTTCCATACTTGTTGAACCCCATGGTGCGCTTACATGTCGGTCATCAACACCCACACTTTTGGCTGATTCTGGCCCGTTTCATGGACTATTACTCACTGTTTTGGGGCCCCGGAGTTTATTCCACGATTAAAGAACCCCGGGGTGCGTTTATGTGTCTGTCATCAATAGTCATAGTTTTGGCGATTCGGCACCTTTCATGGACTATTACTCACAGTTTTGGGGTCCCGAGTGATTTCCACAATTAACGAACCCGGGGTGCGTTTACATGTCGGTCATCAACACTCACTGCTTTGACCGATTCTAGCCTGTTTCATGGACTATTACTCACGCTTTGGGGTCCCAAAGCGATT